>CBVK0104192701.1:0-27902 GCA_900067695.1 Picea abies
TTGCACAAATAAAAAAATGTATTCAAGATAAGAATGAAAACACATGAAGATTTGAATGAAACACTGTCATAAAGAGTATGTTCATTAGGTAGAGAGATTTAATCCATGCATAAAATGGGTCCAACTGATCTGTTGTATTGCTATTTTTCCTCAAAAAAATTGACCTTTAGAATATCCAAAAACTAACTATTTAAAAGAATTGCAAAGGATCTCATCCTTAGGGGACTGATTCCTAAATTTAGGGAACTATTCATAAATAAAATAATTAAATTTACTAAGACACTGGACTCAATCAACAAGAGTGGTTATTATCACACACAGAAGACCACTCTGGCATCTAATCTAGGAAAATGTTGGACTTAATCAAATAAAACTACAATTGTCTCTGCGACAGAACTGATGCATGTGCTGGAGGAACTAAGTGGCCAAAAATAGGCCTCAGAGTGACAGAGTAGACCTATGTGTTGAACAACGACATGTCTACGAGCTTTTGGAGGCCACTGGAGATAACCAGCTGCATGAGGAGAGTTTGCTGAAGTGTTTCTGGAACTAATCTGCGTTGACCTGTGACTGCGACTTAACTCCCTGTCTATGCCTAATATTTTGGAAGCCAAGGAAATTCTGTATTGACCCCATCAGATTCCATCTGTACCTATGAAATAACTTTACTGGAGTGGTTGTTTTCTCATTGGGTATGAGGGGAGGCGTGGAGGTGAGAATCCAATCGAGAGACGGGATGAATGAACGCAAGGGTAGATGATGTGTGAAGGAAGATGTCAAAGTGAGAGGAGGTGTGAATACGGCGGAGGTATCGAGAGTATGGAGTTGGTGACGTGTAGTGAAGGATATAGGTGGAACGTAGGGAGAGGAGGAGTGATATTAGTGAGTGGCATGAGGGGAGGTGATGTGGAGGTGACATGATGATCTGATGTCATTCAAGCATGTGATTGTAGGAGATGTTGAGGGTGGTTTGGATCCAGACCACCTTTAGGCCCACAATCCACCACAATATGCCACGTACCCTACCAAAAATGCCATGGTTCCAATTGCGGGACCACTTAGGAAAATTAATGCTTGAGCAGTTTACGTCCCCGCAGTGAAGTGTGGTCATCGATATGATGATGATCTGTGATTAGGGTGATATTTTCCTGCTACAAGGATCGACGGTTCTCGTTGAATTGGGATCAATGGTCCAGATTCACTTTGGACTTTCGGGCTTTAGATGTTTTGAATGTGAAACATGAAAAATCTTCTGGAGGAAAATATTCGAAGCGAATGATCTGTCACCACATGTCATGATGAATGAATGGTCTGGATTATCTTCGAAAGTCTGGGCTTCGGGAGTTTCAAATGTGAAGCATGAAAAACCTCCTGGAGGAAAATCCCCAAAGTGAATGATCTGCTGGCGCATGTCGTGATTAATGAATGGTCTAGATTCTCTTCAGAAATACGGGCTTCAGGAGTTTCAAATGTTATACTTGGGAGGAAAATTGCCGAAGTGACGTGGTGGCCTAACATCATATGATGTCACGAATACTGATGTATCCTAGAAAGAAATGTGACACATGTCACGTGGAAATGGGTGAATGAAACAACCAAATGACCTGGGATGAATGCCATGTGTTGTGACTCATGAGTTTGGCACGTGTATCGACTTATGGTTGTCATGTGCTTCGGGACTTCGGCTCTCCGAGTATTCGACGTTCGGCTCTTCGAGACTTTCGAATGTGAAACATGAAAATATGCCGGAGGAAAATCCCCGAAGTGGATGATATGTTGCCACGTGTTGTTGTCGATGGATGGTCTAGATTCACTTCATATGTTCAGGCTTCGAGAGTTTCAAATTTTTGAGCTTTTAAATCTCCCGAAAGAAAAATTGTCGGCTTCCATGTTTACGTTGCCGATGGATGGCCCAGATTAACTTCGGATGTTTGAGCTTTGGGAGTTTCGAATGTTGGTGATTTGAAATCTCTCGCAGTGGTATGGGCCCAAAGTGACATGGTAGGCTCTTAGGACTTTATCTCTTCGGAGGCTTCAGGTCTTCGGCAACTTAGTACTTTGAACTTGATATTAAAACCCATGCGATATGGAACCCGAATGGATGAGAGCTATTGATCTATTTGACTTGATGGATTTCTGCTGTCGAAAATTAACCTGTCTTTTCCCATAGTTTAGCCTAAAATTTTCTTCTCTGTATTGTTGCGTTGTGTGCACAGGCATTTCCTGTGCATATAAAAGGCTTGGTAGACCTGCGGTGATCTTAATCAATGGTGCATGTGATGACAAACATTCTGAAACAAATACGACGTATATTCCATCCTTCAATAAAGGCAGAAAATGAAATGCGCAAAGACTCAAATAGGAAAGAAGCAAACAAGAACCATGCCACTCAGTGATGGGAAAATGACTTAACCAACTAGAAAAGGAAAAAATTATGAAGGCATAGGGAAAAAGAGGGGAGAGGCAGGGGATGCATACGTAGTTTACAACACCTTCATTGGGAAGGATAGTCTTGTTTAAAGGAAAGATGATAACCCTATGTGGAAGAGTTACTAATNNAAACATTGACTGAAGAAGAATTTGAAGTCATTAAATTTGTTGAGAACAACGCCCCTTTATCCACTTTTATTAGGAAAGATTTGGATTGAGAAGGATCAGATCAGAAGGAAAGTAGAGGAGGAAGATACATAACAGAAAAAGAAAGAACTAAGGGACTTCATAACTAGAAAAATAGAGCGACTAATAGAGGAATAAAAAGACAATTCGAAGCAACAGAGGGCAAGAGAATAAGTTTTCAAGGTTGAAAGAACACAAGAAGGCTTGAAGAACCTGTAAGAGAAGGGACATTAACCTTAGAATCTGTAAGAGCACATCAACAGTGTGAAGTCCTTTCACCAGGAGAGAATAAGAATACAAATGGGAAGAGGATTCCAGAAATTGTTAGAGAAGCTCAAATTACAGGAAAGAAGGCTAGGAATATTAATGAAGAAAGCTAAGCTATGGGAAGCTACAGAGAACATAAGGAAGGCTTCGCAGGGGGAATATCTATAGAACTTGAACCTCGTCGGAATAGAAAAATCACGTAGAATGGGACTTTGCCATGACAAATCTATATGACCATTAGAGGAACCCCGACCGTTAGAATGACACCCCATAACGGCTAGAAAACACAGTTATGAGTGAATGGACCGTTGAGACCGCACCATAACGGAAGGATTCACATTGATAGACACATTTCTACCCATTGGAGGAATCCATTACGACACTTTCTTATTTAACCTGTCAGACACTGTGCCAAGACCACTTTTTTCCACCCGTGATTATATGAGCTAACAGAGAATCGATAAGATATCACGCTTTTATTTCTAGACCTCACCATACATTTGATTACATCGCTTATCTATTCACCTACGCAATCTATTTTCCACAAGTGTGGATGTCGGGCGAACCTAACGCATTAGATAAGTCTGTAGAGGAGATTCTCGTGGAGCTCATGGCTGAGAGAGTTATGTTTGTAGGAATACAGGCGTCATCGACTAGGAGACTGCAAACATCCCCTTTGATTGGATGTCGTTCTAGCCGGAACACAACTGAGAAGCTAAGAAAGCACCGCGGCGATCTGGCTAATGCGAAGCAGATCCTGTCGGTCTTACCAGATTATATACCACCTTTGGCTAGCACGGTTAACCGTGATAGTATCCCATGTGACTTTGAGTATACATTGATCACTGCATACATCCCAAAGGGGATACGCATAGTTGGACCCCAGTTAGGATAGATCCCATCTCTGAAGAACAACGAATTTAATCTCAGTGACAGAAAGAACTACGCCATGCTCGCGCCCCATAGGTATTTGATGAAGATGATTGGGAAGAAGCCGCACATAGTCTCCCAGTCATGGATTAAGGAGATAAGACAATCAACGATATTGAATGTAATGAAGATCCCTCACTTTTGAAAACTTCAGGAGGTTAAAACTTGCATTAAAATCCTCTTGTTGTGCTACCATGGAGGATATCTATGGCTTGACTGTTGTAGGAAAATCTCCCTGCGGACAAGTAGATCGAATCTAAGAGCTTGACCCTAACTCTAAGATAGAAAATGCTTAACATGGACACTGAATTCCTTTCAAATATATCTAAACTATCACATGAGAAGGAAGGAGAACAAAATTGCCTCTTTATCGACATTTGTCCCTGCACGCTCCGAGTTGCGCTCTGATCCTTTTCTCCTTGCTGAATTCTGCAGACAAACAAGATACGACCACCTCCTACTCTATTGATATTAGCTTGAAAATAGATCTATCTATCAATGATAAGTTGCAAGGATCGATGGTTCTCGTTGACCTGGGATCAATGGTCTAGATTCACTTCATACTTTCAGGCTTTGGGTGTTTTGAATGTGAAAAATGAAACATCTCCTGGAGGAAAATATTTGAAGTGAATGATCTATCGCCACGTTTTATGATGGATGAACAATCCAGATTCACTTCGGAAGTTCGATTTTTGGGAGTTTCAAATTTGAATCCTGGAAAATTCCTGAAGTGAAAATCGTCGAAGTAGATGATTTGTTGTCATGTGTCATGATCGATGAACGGTCTAGATTTGATTTGGGACTTCGGATGACTCTTTGTTTTAAACTCCGCGCAATTTTTCACCTCGAATGGATGACAACCATTGATATGATTTGCTTGATGGATATTTATTATTGAAATTTTACCTATTCATTTTGGCAATCCTGGCCTGATAATGACCATTTTGAATGGCTTCATTTTTCCATGGGCATTTCCTATGTATATAAAAAGGCTTGGTTGACCTGTGGTGAGCTGGATCAATGGAAAATATAATGACAAGTAATTCGAACCAAATCCAACACATATTTCATCCTTTCAAGAAAAACAGAAAATAAATGCACAAAGACTCAAACCAGAAAGAAACGAATAAGAACCAAGTCACTCAGTAATGGGAAAATGAGTTAACCAACCAGAAGAGGAAAATTCGATGAGGCCATAGGGAAAAAAGAGAAGAGAGGTAGGGGATGTAGACCCAAGTTACAACATGGTACATGATAAACATCAACCATTTTCCCATGTCAATAGGTAACATCACCTTGACCAACAACATGCAAAGAAAACTCATCAAAAAAGTATATTTTACTCTCCTTAGCTTCATCCAACTACATGGACAAGGAGGCATCCTTAGCCATGTGATGAGTGCACCCAAAGTTGACTACCCATTCTTTCTATGCAGAGTGAGACAAAAATTCTTGGGAAGTTTCGAATTGGAAAGTGAAATTGTCAGTGGGTCATCGTATAGAGGAAACATCTCCTTCAAGGAATTTATCCTCCTCCTCTAAATCATATCTCTTCTTATAGAAAACATTCTTTGCATGTCCATTTTTTCCATATTATTGACATGTCTTATTGTTTCTACTTCATTAGGGTCCATATATATTCCCTTTAGGTTTTTGTTCGATGCCTCCAGGATTCTATATAGAGGTATCAAACCATACTCTTTCCTAGTAATTTGACTTTCCATTAACCTTGATAAAGTGGTCTTGATGTTTTCCACCAAGATTTCCTTCTTCAATAAGTTTGTGTTGATCAGTAATCAAGATGCAAAAAGAATATTCAAAGGTGTATTCCTTACCATCTTCCTTGAGTGCTCGCCAGTTAGTGCAGAACGTCGACAAAAACATGTCAAATTGTGTTCTCAAGTTCATCAAGACCATCTTGATGAGTTGTCCATATTTGTTTTGATAATTCTTTCCACATTATCCCAATTTTAACTAGAGTTCTTTGAGACATGTCAAATAGTCCTCTATTATTTCAAATGAATGAGGATCAAGAGAGATCAACTCTTTCTCTAACTACATGATGTGGATCTTGTCGACTCAGTTAATCAATGACTTTAGCTTATTCTAGACTTAATGAGGGTATTTGATTTAAATGAGGTGAAAAAGAATCTCATGCCAGATATAGGTTATGATGACCCCTAGAACCTCATCCTTCTTATCATCAACAACAAACCTTTCCTGACCATTTTTTGGATCTAGAATCACAATCTTCATATACTTCCAGAGTTCTTTACTCTTTAGTAGAGTTTCCATGTCTAGTGCCCATATTGTTTAATTTGATCCATACAAAATAAAAGGATCAATATTCGAAGCCATATTCAATATATAGAAGTAAATTGTTCTGTTTCTGTAAGTTCCAGTCAACAAACCATCGACCTAGAGTCAATCACACAAAAAATCCAACTCAACAAGGTTTGTAGATAACATGTGAGGTTTCCAAACCATCAGTTCTGATACCATGTTGGGAAAGGGGTGGAACCTATAATGAAATAGACAGATAATCAAAGAGGGAATAAAAAATTTCAAAGAAAAATGTTGTGTCTAAATACATTGTTACAACACTTAAGAAGAGCACGTTGTGATTAGAACATCAGAATGCATATTGTACCTTGATATATCCATACAATATCTCTTGGATCACATTGTGATAATGAACCAATGGGTCTACTATTTATAGCCTCAATACATAACTAACCTCCATATAATTAGGAAGATATTATCCACATATAACCATTGGCTGTAATATTTGACTCTATCAAATCCGTGTTGTTGATCCAACTCGACAATGATTTTCGATCTGATTGTCCATGTGTCCAACTCGTAGTCTATTTCTAGGTTGGTCAATTGATCATCTGACTATCTTCAATTGATGGTTGACTACTCGACTGATAGGCATCTCCACTACTCGACAAACTAATGTAGAGATCTTGTCGATGGCCTAACTGACTATATCTAGATTTAGTTCAACCACTTGACCAAATGAATCCACGAGAAGTGTGATGAACCATCAATTCTTGATGTTCCAACAAAACATTAGTACCCAATCCCTCATACTGATGATCTTCTAGATCATATCAAGGGAGACAATATTTTTAGTAAGATTGATTTGAAGTAAGGCTACCACTAGGTGTCAATTGAGAAAACCGATGTATGGAAGAAAACCTTCAAGTCTAAAGAAGGGCTCCTCGAGTGGTTAGTTAGGCCATTTTTCTTGACTAATTCCCCAACCAAATTCATGTAGATGATGGATGATATATTAAGGCCAATCAAAAAATCCTTTATGGTTATATATCTAGACAACATACTCATCTTCAGTAAAACCTAGAAGTAATATTTCAATCACATTCAATAGGTCTTGGGTACCTTGCGACAATGCAATTTATATGCCAATTTAGAGAAGTGTTCCTTCAATATGTTGATAATTCAATATTTGGGATACATCATGGATGAGAAGGGTGTGCATGTAGAAACAACCAATATCCAAGTCATCTGCAATTGACCGACCCCAATGACACTAACCAACCTCTACAACTTGGTCCTCACCAACTTCTACCATAGGTTTTTGTACGAGTTATCTCATATTACTTGGTCACTAAGATAGGTGATAAAGACTGGAGATAAGGTCAATGTTTTTTGGGATATATCACAACAAAAACTATTTGAGGATTTGAAATTCCAACTCTACTCAACACCAATCCTTATTATGATAGACTTGCAACAACCATTTAAGATAAAGACAGATGCTTTACATTAATATATCGGTGTAGTCCTCAGTCAACATGGGCATCTGATGGCCTATCATAATGAAACACTATCTGATGTTTTTCACAGATACCCAACCTACAAAAAATAGACGTAAGTCTCCATTATGAAGGAATGTTGACAATGGAAGCATTACATTATGGGAAAGGAAATGATCATCCACACTAATCATTGTCCTATGAAATTCATGCCAAAACAAGGAAAGTTACAGAATAATTTCCATTAGAAGTGTTTCATGTACCTGGAAAAATTAAACTTGAACATAAAGTACAAGAAGGGAAGAACCAACTATGTTTTTTACTGCATTGTTTGATCCCTAGTTGTGGTCCTAATGACACTTCTTAACTCCTTTGGGAATGAAACCTCTAGATGGACACAATTATACAAGACTGAACTTGAATTTGATGCTACCTATCATACATTGAGCCAAGAAAATTAGTTCCATACTTTCAACACCATAAAATAATGTTATGCCATTTGATCCATCTATGTGTTCCTTCAAGCGATCATGCAAAGTTGATTTGGGAAGCTAATTACAGTTGGGAGGAAATTTTATTGGTTGAAGCTTTGAAAATATTTATACAGGTATAGAGACCCTACACATCACATGCCATTTCCAAACCCAACATCAATAAATAGGGGCTATACACACCTCTTCCTACTTCTAATATACCTTGGGAATATATCTCTATGGATTACATGTCCAATCTACCTTCAACCAAACATGGGAATGACTATATCTTCATGGTCATTGATCAATTCTCTGAGATGGAAATTTTGGCACCCTACAAGAAGAGTATCATAGCCAAGGCCACCACTAATATCTTCTTTGAACATGTTTGGGTTCATTCTAGGCTCCCACTAACCATCATTTCAGATCGAGATAATATGTTCCTAAGTTCTTTCTGGTCCACCCTATGGTGAATGATGGACACCAAATTGACTAAATCGACTTCCTTCCACTCACAGAATCATGAAAAAATAGAGGTATTAAATAACATGATTGTTCATATCTTGAGGATCTACAGTTCCAAATATCCACACACATGGGATGTGGACCTTACTTATGTTCAACATAGCTAGAACATATCCCTCCACAGTTCTAATAGCCAGAACCATTTTCATATGTGCTTGGGGTTCCTTCCATTGGCCCCCATTGACATACATCTACCCATTAGAGTTGAACATGAATATTCCTCCCATTCCTAAACCGAGGATGATTGAGCATCCAAATTTATTGAACGAGTCTAGCACATCCAAAAACAAGTTCATGATATTTTGTACAAATCCAACTCCAAGTACAAGTAGTTCCACGATGTAATGATCCAAATGCTTAAATTTTCATAATAGAACATAAGTACACACCATGTACATAATGTGAAAATGGATCACAACTCCAAGATAGATAAGTTACACAATAACTCCATAAAGAATATCAAAACCCCCTCCAAATAACCAAATACATTCATACATAACAATCCACATGTCATAGTAATGAATACATGATATATATATATACATATTCACACTTGCACATGAGGCTCCTTTTTTATTAGGCAAACCTTATTACATATATAATTACACATTAAATTTACATTTAGGCCCATATATACCCCCCCTTGGGGTCATATCATATAAATTTATCCCTATATATGCTCCCCTTGGGTCATAGCATAGTACCCTCCTTCAAAAAAAATTGTCCTTAAATATTTGCAAGTAAAGGATTCACATGTGATGAAACCAAGTGTTGGTGTATAATATGTTCAATGTATATCTTACACTCATTTATATGTCAATCCGAGATTCATAATCAAAAGAGTTGTTACACTATATGTGCCGAAAACAGGTAACCTAGCAATAAATCTACCTTTATTATCCCTATACCTACTCATAAAAGAAATTAAAGTAAAGAAAACACAGATTTCTAATTATCAAAGGTATGAGGACAACCTGACTTTGGAGCAAACCCACCAAAGTGGATGCACAGGTTATTACCTCTCGTCTTACCGTCTTCTCTCCGCCCTTAGATTATCCTTAAATCCAATCCAAACTTCATCAAACCAATCAAAACTCAAAATGCTACCTATTATCGTTTACAACTCCTTGACAACAACGCCAAAATGTTGGTGTATAAATATGTTCAATGTATATCTTACACTCATTTATATGTCAATCCGGGATTCATAATCAAAAGAGTTGTTACACTATATGTAACGAGAATAGGTAACCTACCTATGTCTATTGCATATAGGAAATAATTAATAACATAAAACTCTGTGTCTAAGATTTCTGAATACTTCAAACACCTTTGAACTTAGAAGAGAAAACTGATAATGAAACTTCTCAAACAAACAACCTTTGAACTTAGAAGAGAAAACTGATAATGAAACTTCTCAAACAAACAGTCAATCAAAAAGGTTCTATCTTAGGGAACAAGTCTGTTCATTCCAGGCTTATGAATTAGAGAGATGAACTTAAGAAACTTGTTTCCTATAGCAATCAAAACAATAATTAACAGTCAAATCCAATCACTCGTGAAATCGAAATCAATTCCAACTTTGTTCAATTCAAGCAAATCAATACAAGGAACAATCAACATAACTGAGAGACTTCATTATGGAACATGAGGATGATATAGAAAGTCTTCTGGTTCCTTGATGTACCAAAACTACTGCAATCATAAACTCAAAATATCATTTGCTTAACCAATCCCACACTTCAAACAATTAAATGGAAATATCTAATATTTGAGAAGGAAATATCTATCCAGTCCAACACCTGATTGTTCACACCAATTTAGAAACAAATAACTTAATGATGAACTCTTGAAATGGATTAAAAATCATTGACAACACACTACTGTAAAACACTCACACAATCACAAAAATTAGATACAGGGAGGTTTACCTTGGTTGGGGTGGTGGGCCCTTGCTGAACCAACAAGGAACTTCTTAAGAAAGTAACAGACTAAAACGTTTTACTCATACCCACGAATTTGCATAATAGATATTTTTCATTACTTCAATTGGTAAATTGGATCAACAGTTCTTTGCATAATAGATATTTTTCATTACTTCAATTGGTAAATTGGATCAACAGTTCTTCACCTCATACATAGAAATGATATGTATCATCTAGTTATGACAAACTACTTTGTTACATTCCTTATCATCCACACACACTATCATCTATATAACATCTCTTATAGCGAAGGTAAGCTGATATTATCAATATATATGGATAAGCATTAAACAATTTTAAAAATATTACAATTTGTATTTACATCAAATCTCTAGGGATCAACTCCATCCTCATGACACGAAGTGCATGAGTGATGGAGTCCATTGTAATCTGGAAAGTTGATTTGGAAGCTTCGGTCCAATTGCCTTGTCGAAATATTCACCATCATACTGGTCCAACTGGTGCATTCTAGAAACAAAGGTTTTGGTACCGGAATACACACAGTCATGAATATTGTTACCAAAATGAATGCGGAGAAGACAGTACTAAAATAGTGCATGACTTGGTACTGGAATGCATGCAGAGCATATAGTACCGGATCAAAACTGCCTCAGGTACCGAAATAGACTTGGTACCGGATTGCATGATGACTTCTAGTACCAGAATGATGAGATACTATAATAGGATTCTCATGAGTCAAACCGTTAGGATTATACAAAATAAAACACTTTAATCGAATTAACTCAAGAAAGTTAAACACAACATGATTTAATCATAAGTTACCTCTTGCGTACATGAACAAGGTCATTAGGTATGTTCTTGGAGGAAACAATCAAGTATAGGATTATAACATAGGCAAAACAGGCTCAGATACAAGGTGAGATAGGGAATTATACATGTCAAAATGGAGACTCAACATTTCCCCCATGCTGAAGGCATTGCATGTCCTCATGCAACATCATCAAAAAATAATACCCAAAAAGTTTCTGTAAAATTGAATCCTTCTCTGTAACTTCTTTGGTTGCATGTTGTTAAAACCAAAAGATTCACTCCTCAATTCCTTTTTAATTACCTTAGCGTATTGAATCAATCGTAATACTTTGTTTATTTTAGGAGAGACCTCTGCATGATGTTCTTTTAATTTTGCATTCTCTACCTTGATGTGCCTATCCAATACCTGATACTCTTCAATTTCTTGCTTCAGTTTCTCAATATTTACTATCAATTGTTGTTTGTTCAGGGACTTATATAGACTATATGTGATTACTTCCTTACCCACCTCCTCTCGGGATTCTTTTTCCTCTCTTAGACTCCTCAAAGGCTCTATTACCAACCCTTTTGTTTCACTTACTGTAGCTCCACAACCACTTCCTTTTTCTAGAGAACTCGAAAGATCCATGGGTTCCCTTTGAAGAGAAGGTATATTTGGAACTATCACCTTCTTGGCCATGCTTCTGGTGGTCCTTTGTATGGGAAGCGAGACTTCCTGATGTTTTCTTATATGGGTAGAAGTCTCCTCGAAAAACTTTCTCTTCTTTATCTTAATAACGGTTGTAGGCCTGGACATGTGTTTCTCTTGTGTCTATTTAACTTTTATCTCGAGGCCCTGGGTTGTGGATTCTGCAGTCTTCTTCTACTGACCAACCCTTATTTCTATCCTAGAAGATTGAGGCATAGATTCTGGAATTTTTTCCCTTCGTGCCTTCTCCCTTTCAAACTTCTTTTTGTTTCCACTTGTCACCTTAGCAGTTTCTTTCGACTCACTAGCCAATTTTTGGGAAGACAGAGTAACCACCTCATGGATGTTTTCCAATTCCTTGATGGATTCTAGAGGGGTTTTTATGGTTGCCTCGTGTAAAATACCCTATGGATTTGTCTCCTTCTTCTTTCATTTCTTACTCTACGATAGAAGATCTTTAGGATGAAGGACTGAGCTAGACTGTGCAGGATTTTTCTTGTTCTGTATGTTGAGGTCAATGGTCTTCACTACTTGGTTGGTTGGTTATGATGACAACTCGATGATTGCTTCAGGAATACTGTCTAATCATGCCCCTAGCTTAGATTATTTATGTTGTCTTTTATATTTTTGAATCCAGGTAGGACTTCTTTTCTGGGATTGGGTGGATTTCCTCTTTCTTGATGTAGTAGGTTCCCCTACAATGAAATTTTATGTTACTGATATCTCAATGGGATGGGATGAGCTAGGATAAATAGTGTCTTCTTTACCTCCTGATGTATTCCTTATGTATTTCTTTACATTTTTTCTCGAACCCTCACTGTGTATCCCTACCTCCTGTGCTTCAACAGATTTGGACATTCTTTCCTGAGCAAAATTATGTTGGAGTAGTTACTTCCAACTACCACCTTGTGCCCTCAAAGTATGGACAACCAAAAGTTTTACTAAGCCATGGTGATGAAGGCTAGTTTTAGTTTTCTTGGAGACTGACCTCACTCCTCTCACCATATTCTTTAAAATCATCCATAGGAAGTAAGGAAAATCAATTTTTGGTCCTCCCTCGAAATGTGATAAAAGTTTCAAATGATAAATGAAGGTTATTGCATACCTCCCTTCACAGGTGAGAAATTTCTGCAAACTTATGAGCATCATCCAATATTCCTCTTTGATGTAGCTTCGAGGGATGCCCCTAGTCCAATTGGGGTCTTGATGTTCTAGTTTGAGAAATTTCTGACAAATTTGCCTGTCGACGATCACCCTCTTGAAGTAATAGGGAGACCTGTAGCTTCTGCTATAGTGGCCTCTATAATTGTCAACTTCATGTCTCCAAACTGCACACTTTCTCCATCATATGTCTGCATAAAGGCAGTAGATATTCCTTCATGATGGCCTTTAAACTTTTCCAAAAATTGCACCCACCCAACTTGCTTATATTTTTCCTTGCAAGCTTGATATTTTGTTGTTTCCCTGTATAATTGAAATATGGGCTCATGCCTGTCAACCCCCATGCTAGATTAAACAATTCTTTCAGGCATATGAGGCACGGATGGAGGATCGAGGGTTGAGTACTAGATAAAGATAGAATGCGATGTAGTACCAGAATAGCGTGGATCGAGATGAAGCATCGATTAGACGCAGACTGTGATGGAGTATCGAACGAGGATAAATATGTGTTGAACCTCTAAATTGACATCCCCACTACCCTATTATACTCCTCATTTATACCTTTTTGACCTACCTAATCTTGGATAAATGACAAAGAATACTACCATTAGCCATTGATGAGGTCATAAGATAAAGTATAATTGAATTCATGCATTTTGTGGTTTATTGAGCTAGGAGACCGCTCTTCCGATCTCACTGTATCTTCTGCTATAGTGGCCTCTGTAATTGTCAACTTCATGTCTCCAAACTTCACACTTTCTCCATCATATGTCTATGAAAAGGAAAGAGAGATTCCCTCGTGATGGCCTTTAAACTTTTCCAAAAATGGCACCCACCCTGCCCATTCATATTTTTCCTTGCAAGCTTGATATTCTGTTGTTTCCTTGTATAATTGATTTTTCCTTGCAAGCTTGATATTCTGTTGTTTCCTTGTATAATTGAAATATGGGCTCATGCCTGTCGACCCTCATGATAACTTAAACAATTTTTTCAGGTGTATAAGGCACAGACAGAGCATCGAGGGTTGAGTATCGAATAAATGTAGAATTTGATTGAGTATCGAACCGATGCGAATTGAGATGAAGCAATGATTAAACACAATGGTGATGGAGTACCAGAAGGGGAAAAAATATGAAAGGAATATGAAGGCATGAGATCACAGTGTGTTTGTAGGTGGTGTGACAGCAATGATAAATAATGCTCATCTGGATGGTAGAGCATCCAGAGGAGCATTTATAAATGGAAATTTGGTTTACAATGGTCACATCGATAGTCATGATGGTATGGTAAGGTACGTCAAATCCACTAACGACTTACAGACTCGTGGAAAAATTGGTGTCAGAAAATCTTCACGGAAGTGTTAAATGATGACAAGGGATGTGGTCATTCAGATCAGGACTTGTGAGTGTAAAATCAGTTGGCATCATCAGGATCATTATTTGATATGATTAAAGATGTGGCTCAAGTCATTTCATATGGAACGATAGAGAATCATGGGCTTATGAGGTTTATTTACTGGATAGATAGAGGGGGCATGAGTTTGGTTTGGTGAGAGGCATCATGGCCTTTTACTCTCAACATTTCAGGAAATAGGGATGTTTTCTCCATACGGAAATGTGGATGAGGTTTTTACAAAAGTTCATGGGAGGGATTGTATCATGATTCGAGAGTAACCATATGTTTAAATGCATATTTAGTCTAATTTATTTAATAAAATGAAAAAAAAATGTTGAATCTGTATGTCCTAGTACTAATAATTGAGCAACAACTTGGAAATGTGATTAGAGATACCAGTCACATCCTTACCAGTACTAGATCACCTAAGTACCAGATCACCTATGTGCAGAGTTGTAATCAGTACCGGAATAGTGGAAGATCCCCTCTTCAATATCGGATGTGTTCTGGTACCGGATAAGCACAACTAGATGGTTTAGCGCAGTAATGACTATTGGTACTGGATAAACATGGAGGTGATCATTGGTACCATATAAGCACAGAGATGAACATTGTATTCTGGTGTTGTTGATGGGAGAAACAGTCCATCCGTCAACTGGGAGAGTGGAACCGGTCCGGGGTTGTCTAAATAACCCAAGTCGTTTGGAATGGACCACCCTGACGAGTTTAATGGCTCTGTTGGCCTCTCTAAGGTCTCCTAAGAAAACCAAAGAGAAAAGTTGATCTGAGCTAAGAGATCTAAACTAAGGAAACTAGAAACTAATAAAACAAGTAAAGAAACTAATAAACTAAACTTATAAACTATGCTAACTATTCTATCTACAAACTATTAACTATTCTTATAATAACTCAAATCAACTACCTAATTATCAATTTAATTACAGTTCATTCACAAATATACATTACATACAATCTACATATTTGAATAAACCTGTGAAACTAATTTGTTTGCTGTCCCAAGACAACGGAGATAACTCTTTTTTTATTTTATGATTTATGAATAAAAGGGTAAACTAACTAAAATTAAACGATCTAATATAAATCTAACTAAAATTATATCTATATTAAACTACTTAATGAAAAACAGTAAGCTAAATACTAATTGACCTGGAAACGCTCCAAGTCTGCCCTGCGTATGATGTCTTCTAAGCTGATTGGAGGAGGGAAACTCACACCAATTGATCCTTATGCTTCTCGTAAACGATCAGCTATGCTGCTTCTTAAAATATGTTACAGGACAAACAAGACATAAAATAAATCATAACAATTTTCTGATTATAAATTCGTGCAAAAGGGGAAACCTATTATGCAACAAACTTATATATTACAGTTCGATTTATGAAGAAGACAAAGCTATGATTCACAAATTGAACTAACAACTGTTATGTATTTTATCAATTTAGGAAGAAACAGAATATGGATAATAGAAATAAAATTATATCATTTGCATTTGATTCAGATAGCTAAAGCAATACTAAACCATAAACAAGATGATACACAAAACATGGAACAGAGTGTCGATATATTGAAAAGCGAAAGCTATGACAAAACACCAATTCTGCTCCAGTTTGCATCAATACTCCATATCCTTGTTCTCTCCAACTCAGGATTATTGATTATTACAAAACCATAGGTTTATATAGGTTTTTTCACAAGGTAAAACATCCTTGTGAATAATAGTAAACAGTTTTACACAATCCGGGAATAATCCCAAAAATCTCCTAAACTAAGAAAATGAAATACAAGTAGAAATCCTTGAGATATCCTCTAACTATTCAATCATTCAATTGCAAATTCGAATTGACCTATAATAGACAACAAAATTCAAGTTAGAATAATGTTTTATTAGAAAAATAAATTAAAAATGACTTAACAGACTCAGCTACAGAATCACCTGATTCTGTAGCTGATCTAAAATAGTAAACACGACCAGATATACAATTAAATCGAATCCAATCATCTTTTAATAAATTACAAATGATTCAAAAATAATCCTTTTAGATCAAACCAAATCGAACAAAATACAATCGGGACAGAGTAGGAATGCTCTGTTTCCCAATCGATGTAAAATCAAATCAAATCTTAACAAGATTGTTCCAAGAATGAAATCAATGATAAACCAAATCGCATGAAATACAAACCATAATTATCGATTAGCATAGGATTCATATCATTGCCAATATAGAAAGCCATTACGATTTCACGCATCACTGTATCCATAAAATCCAACCACAGTTGCCATTCACTGTGTTTCAAATAATTCACAGGTAAATTCGTAACTGTAATTGACTAATTATAATCACAACAGCAGATAGAGATCACTCAATTAAAGGCACGATGTAGGAATTAATTCCAAGGTAATCGGATCATCTCCACAAATATCGACTTAACAGTCTTCATGTTTGATCATCTCATAGTCGACAGATAGGGTTTTGACAGAGTCAATCCAACCAGGCATATAACTAAATTTAATTATGGACACAAATCGAAAGATTTGATATGATCAACCCATCCTTGTAATCTTAATCGGATAATACATTTGCTACTATTGACATACAGTTCATAGAATAACAACTATTATTGTTATCCATTCGAAATTCGATTATGTAACAAACGATATATGAATTGGTCCCAAAAGAGAAAATATAATCAGCATAGTTAACCAATTTGCCCATCGTATTCGTCCAAGATACAACCAAATCGAACAGAGATTTTGTTTGTATTTCAAGAATAAAAAAGATAACAAATAATAGCATATTCAAATCAAATCATGGTCAATCAAACTAAATCTAATCTCAACCAATCCAGAAATCGATAACCAAAACTTATGCATGACAGAGCAAGTCAACAATGTATGCAGAGCTTATGATCACGCCATATAAAAGAGTGAAAATTATACCATTACAGTTGCTGAGACTTATGTCAACTTTGAATTGATAATTGCAGTGGTAGACTCGACGTTTTTGAACAATATCAAACCTGTGGTTCGTTGTTTCTTGTCATTGGGTTGTTATCTTGCATTCCGACCAGTGAGTGTTGCCACTTGGTTTTCCAAATCGCGAATTTTGGATTGCAATTTTGGGACATCCGAGTAGTATATTTCTAACCACAGTCCACATTGGTCGCAAGGTGGTGCAACAGTCTGAACGAAAGGGGGTTTTGATGATTCCCCAAGGGTTTCATGAGGTGGTTTGACACCAGGCAAATCAGGGTTATCCCATAGACAAGGAGACAAGTTATCAACGAAATCACAAGGAGGTTTGTCACAGAAACCCTCTTCGGCGAGAAAACGTTCAATGCTTGAATCAGAGTCCTCGCTGATCATGATAGGCTCTGTTTTGGCAGGAGGCTTAGATTTATTTCTCTCCATGTGAGAGATCAACCTTGCATTCTTCTTGCTTCCAGTATTATCACCAGCCTTCGCTCTAGTCCTTGTGGTTGTAGGCTTAGCAACTTCGGTCTTTTTAGTCACAGCCATAGATGAATGCATAGGTGACTCGAGCTTAGGTTTGGGTAGTAAAACACTGTAGGGTACAGGGGTAGGCTTGCTCTCGGTTACCATAGGCTTATCGACCTGTGGAGGGTTTGACACAACAAATCCATTACAGCTAAGGAAATTATCCCAAGAATCACGACGTAACCCCAACTCATACACCAAACACATTTTAATCAACCCTACATGGAAGAGGCTAGTGTCAGCCTGGCTGCATTTATAATGCTTGGCCATCTTAAACAAGATTCGGTGCATATAGTGAGGCAAACTCAGTTCGAATCCCATAAAAATCATTAATAACCGTAAGTGAAACAGGAAAACAAACCCGTACCTGCCTTCACAAGTTACGAATTGTTTGATAATCATTAGGAGATCATACCAGCGGGGTTTCAACATCTTCGTAGGCAAACCTCTGTCACATGAGCTGACTGTGCAAGACCGAAATAACAACGTCCATGGGACATTGTCAACCTTGTAGCTTTTCGACCATTTTTGCCCCTTGACAGGCAGGCTAGTTGCCAAACTGAGAAACTGTTCGGTGACTTCAAGTTGGACATCTCCAACTTTGGCTCGGTAGCCATCAAATGACAGAGCAAATTGCCGAGCCACAGGTAGGTTATAAACATCGAACTTCCTAATAAATGGAAGCCAGCCAAACTCTTCTAAATCGCCACACGCAGCATCAAATTTCAATAGTGCTTGACACTCGTTGGGCTCGGTTCTCACAACAGGAGCCATGGCTTCTGTACATGGTAGGGTGCGAGCTAAACGAAACTATGCATAGATCAAAAATGAGAGGGTTTGATAGTTTCATTGCTCGACGAGACCAGAAATAACTCCATGCGTGCGAAGGTGGTGGGATTACCACCGCCTTGCGTTGTATTAATTGCTGAGTACAGTGTTGTTATAATCATAATCACCCAAACCATATGTATCGGCCAGCAAAATGGTGAATCATCACACCAACGTGCCACTTATCCGAATCTGAACCAACACGACAGGTGATAATCAAGTGCCAAGTGTTAAGTTTCATCATCATGAAGTCCAATGACCTGTCGTATGAATTCAATGTTTCAAACCAATGTTAATCAACATATCAATACATAGTTTGAAACCATTGCTCGTCCAATGCAATATTAATTTTCCAAACAATACACCAAGCATCGATTTAAATTAAAACCCCAAAATATTTCATCAACGCGCCCTCAAACCATTGCTATTCGACCTTATAAACTTGCCAATATATTCATTTCATATTCAAAGTTCTTAGAACAATGTAATCAAGAATTCCTCATACAATAAACGAGTCATGAGCCCTTAGCAATAAGAATAAAAACGTATAAGACCAAATCCATTATAACCTTTATAAAATCAGAATAAGACCAGTAAATCTTCATGCTTACAGGCTTAGCACTCAAACAAATCAAATGCGCAATCAAGGTAAGGACATGAGTTTGAAACATCTTTTGCAGTCATGCGATCAACCAATGGTCAAGTGTCTTTTGTAAAAATCAAATAAAAGACGACTACAGTCCAAAATATAAGAAAGGTATTTTCACACTTTCAGTTGTGAAAATTGAATCGAAATCAAAATGTAATTGTCGCAAATGAAACAAATTTCTAGTAGCACAATGTGACAATGCTTTGTCGTAATCAGACAAAGGGTGTAGGCAGCTTTTTGTGAGCGATCAAAAAAAAAATTGAGTTGGCTGCCAATAGGTGCTTAAGATATTTTTGACGTAGAGCCTGGTAGAAGTGGCTTGTAGAAACATCTGGTGTTATGTGATCCGATTAGACTGAAAAACCATGTAGACAGAACAAATACCAACACTTAGGAATTATGAGTTTGCAATGGAATAATGCAAGAAGAATTCTGTGACAAGAGGGTATTTTGGAATTTGGATGACCAGTTGTTGAGATGATAGAACCCTCCTCTTTTGGGACCAAGACGATCAATATTCTTGTTGGCATTTCCTTTTTATTACAAAAATAACAATAATAATCCTAACTACTACTTTTCTGTGGATTTTTATTGAACCCAGATTAGGTAATGCTCATCGGTATTTTCAATTTTAAAGAGTCTGAAAAACTTAAAGAGAACTCTTTATATTGTCCCATGGATTTTTCTCAAGCGTGGGACAGTTCCTTCTCACCAGTGCTTTCAATTTTAAGGAGTCTAAAAAAATTAGAGAAAACTCTTTATACTATCCTGTGTATTTTTCTCGAGCTCGGGCTAGCTCCTTCTCGCCGATGTTTTCAATTTTAAAGAGTCTGAAAAACTTAAAGAAGACTTCATCTAGTAAATCTCCTCCTTATTCATTTATCTACATGGGAACACAACCTATTTTTTTTTTTTTTTTTTTTTTNTTTTTTTTTTTTTTTTTTGTTAGTTATATCAGAAAAATAAAAGAGAAGTTATATCTAATGACACACCTATGTACATAGCCAAATTAATTTATAGAACTACACTTCCTGTGGTAGGTCAACAGGAGGAGAAACCCTCTTGCTTACCAGTTGCATTTCAGAACTCTGAAGAACATTTTTGACAAAATCCTCTTTTGATAGAGTCTTATGATAAAACTTCAGTTGATGCCCATTTGTACTCTTTTGATTCAAGGAGGGTGCAATTCCTTGGAGTCATCAAAGACTTGATGGTCTCTTTATTTCAGCTGTGAATGAAGAGTGTGATCATGGACATTGTAGTAGCTGATGTTCCCCCCAAGTTCGTCATGTTGTTGTCAAGATCTTGGATTAAAAACCTTGGAGGGAAATTACAGATGGAACTCACATATGCCACCATTCCAGTCTTTGGAGGGTAACACAGGAGGTTGTACAGAGAAGCTCAGCTAGCCTACATTGTTAGTGATGAAGCAAACCCCACCAATCATCCTGTCTTTGCAGTTGACACTAATTTGGGGTCTAGTTTATTGCATCTCACTGATACTCCTGAAGCCCATTTTCAAATCATAAAGAAACCCATATTTAATCATGAGATACCTCCTCCAAACACCTCTATTTGGAAGATGTTCTTTGACAAAGCTTCTTCTAGCGAAGGCACTAGCGCTAGAGTGGATTTTGTGTCACCTTGTCAGGAAACCATATCCCTATCATACAATTTTGTGTCACCTTGTCAGGAAACCATATCCCTATCATACAAGCTAGAATTTGAAGCTACCAATAATGTGGCAGAATATGAAGCTCTTGTTTTGGGTTTAAGGGTTGCAAAAGAAATGGGAATTGAGGAGGTAGTAGTGTTCAAAGATGCTGAGTTGATAATCCAGCAAGTCAAAAATGCTTATCGGGCTAAGCATCCTCGACTCAGGAGTTACAAAAATGAGGTGTGGGACCTAATTGATAATTTCTTCTCAGTGTTCAACATTTATTTTATTCCAAGAGAGGAGAATACTTTGGCCAGTTCCTTAGCTATCTCAGCTAGTCTGTTTAGGATCCCTCTACTGCCTAAGATCAAATATGATGTTGAGATAAGATATAGTCCATCTATCCTAGACAATATCAAGCATTGGTAGGTATTTGAAGACGATCTTGAAATCAAAAAATTTCTTTATTCTGTCGATGAATTTTCTGCATTGCACATTGATCAGGATCCTGATCTCGAAATTCACCCTCACCCTGAGATATTTTTAAATAAAATTGCTAATCACCATATTATTCATTTGCCTAGCAATCACATTCTGAAGGGACTAGTCCCTTTAGAAAGATTGTTCGATGGAAATGATGTGGTAGTAAATGGTAGGGTTTCAAATGGAGGTGTTGATACAGTGGAGTGAAACATCAACACATAGGAGGAGCCTAAGTTTTTCAAGTTGTCAAGCAGTTTGACCAAAGAGAAGAGGGTCAAATATACCGAGTTGTTAAGGGAATTTGCTGATGTGCTTGCATGGACCTATGAATACCTCAAGACATATGACACAGATATCATTGAACATAAGATCCCACTGAAGGGAGAGGCTAATCCATTTAGGAAGAAGCTAAGACAAATAAATCCCATGTTGTTGCCTGTCATGGAGAGAGAAGTGAAGAAGTTGTTAGATGCCCAAATCATTGTCCCCTTGAGATATTCTGAGTGGGTGGCCAACTTGGTCCTGGTGAGGAAGAAAACTAGAGAAATTAGGCTCTGTGTTGATTTCAGGAACCTAAATAGGAGCTCAAAGAAAGACAACCATCCCTAGCCCAACATGGAACACACATTACAGAGGGTAACTGGTGCATCTAGGATATCCATGATTGATGGTTTTTATGGCTATAATCATATATCAGTCATGCCTGAGGACAGAGAAAAAACAACCTTCACCACTCCTTGGGGCACATTCATGTATGCAAAAATTCCTTTTGGATTAATCAATGCAGGAGAAACATTCAAGCGAGCCATGGACATTGTTACACATCAAAAATACTCACTTTGATAGTGTCGCAAGTGTCGTCATTACAAAGGTCCCAAGTGTCACATTTTGCTCACAAGGTTGCAAGTGTCGCATGTTGCTCACAAGTGTCGCAAGTGTCAAAGAAAGCATGCTTCCATGATGCCTAAGTCATGCCTATAACGACATGAGGAGGACACTTGAAACACCTCAAACATTTGATTTGGAAGAGGAGAAATGAGTCAGCAAGATTACAAACCTTTTGCCATCTGAAAGCACCTCAAAAACTGAGTTTTTGGAGGGGAGCGCTCCCCTATACCTCTTTTGGGAGTGCTGACGCTCCCCCTTACACTGTCTGGGAGCATTATAAAGCTCTTTGGCCCTTATGTAGGAGCGCTCCCACCCTCAGGAGCGTTGGCGCTCCCCTAAATCCTACTAGGGAGTGCTATAGTTCCCTTTTGAGGGAGTGCTACCTATTTTAGGCAACAGTTGAGTTGTTGAGATGAATGGGGGAAGGATCTTTTCATTCTTAGAAGGTAGTTGAGCTCAAATCCCTAGTCTAGCGATGATCTTAGGGTAGATCCTCAACTAAAGGAGGAAAATCCTCACCTTCCCCAAGGATATCTCAAGTGGTTAAAGCCTCTCCAAGGCTATATAAGCAAGCTTTCTAATGGTGAAAGAGAGATTGGAAAAGGAGAATTACACCAAACTTATGATCTTATAAGTGGTGCTGAAACAGAGAAAATTTGGAAGCAAGAGACCTATGATCTCATAGGGAGCAATCAGTGAAGTTTTCATCATTCAGATCATGGATCTTTTCAGCAAGGGGTAGATAAGGAAGACTTGACGGAGCTGCTGCAATCCATCTATGGCCGTAAGCAATGTTTTGTCCTCATTAATATAATTTTCTTGGCCTGTTTCTTTCTAATTCGTGTTCAATATCACATGAATTTGTCTCTTTAGTAGATAAACCTATTTGGGACTAATATGGATAGAGTAGGAAGTGGTAGTACTTTGTTTGTCTATAGGGCTTATCGAAGAGTGAAAGATTGGAGCTCAACTCGGAGTGTGCAAGGACAAACACCGGTAAAAGGTACTTCTTTTCTCCTTCCTCCTCATGCATTAGCTTTTATAGATCTGAAAGGAAGTCAGTGACCATGATAAGCACTTTCTATATTAGAGTTAAGAGTCTATCTCTCAAGAGTAGATCTACCTTTCCGCAGGGAGATTTTCCTTCAACAGAAACTGGTGACTCCACTGGGGATACGAATCAAAACTTTTGGTTTTGATTTTTCCTCATAGACCTTGTATTAACCTTTGATTGTTCTTAGACCTTCTTCACCACTTTATATCTTATTTCATTTGCTAATTGACTCTTCACTCCATCACACTCAGCTTGATTGCAAAAATTCCATTGAAATTTTGGGTTTTTTGTACTTTTTATGAGCTTTAGGACTCCAGCGCTCCCCTGCCTTGATAGCAGAATGACAACACTCCCTTAAGCTATTGGAAATATCTTTATAACACTTTGGTGGCCCTTGTACCAGAGCGCCATCCCCTTTTTTCCCAAAATCTCTTCAAAAATTGCAATGTTTGAAGGTCCAGACCCTGTTTTCTCACTTGTTGGGCTGCTTTGTGATTCCATGATTCTTCCTTTGACCTTTGACATGCTTCCTCTTGAGAAGTAAACCCCTTATTGTTCAGATTTTATACCCTTATTCATTCTTTTTGATTTTTTGTTGTTGAGAGCTTGAAATCGATCCGCTGCTTTTTTCCTCTTCTATTCGACTGAGCGGGAACTCTAGTGAAGGACATTAGAAGTCTGTAACTCTTCTCATTTGGTTCTTTGAGGTGATATGATCCAATCTCTTTCTCCTTCCTTTTGCATTTTTGGTTTTCTTTCTCTTGTTTTATCGCAAAAAAAGGATGTGTTGTTTGTGCAAAATCTGCATATTCTTGTCTGAATCTCCTTGATCTGAAAGAGTAGTTGGCAAGATAAATTTTGCATTAAATTGATTATCATTCGCACACAAATGACAAAAGTACATCTTAATGATTAGTTTGCATATTAGTTTGCATTTCTGAAATGTTGTAGCATCGTATTGGATTTGATTGAGAACAAAATTGATTGAGGGCATTCCTTATCAAGTGTTTGATAGTGAAAACAACTCTTCCTCTTTCCCTTAAATAGGTATTCATTAAAAAGAAATGATTGCTTATCATATTTCATGCATATTTTTGGGCATTGAGTCATCATTCCATCATTTTCACTTTCGTACACCCTCTGAGTAAACAACAACCATTAAAATCAATCCTTAACTAAAATTTATCAGACTTTTTACATCTTTGTTAGCAAACCTACATTAGTTTAAGGTGTAGGTCTTTGGAATAGGTTGAAAGGATAACTTTTCAAAGCTATCAAACAAACTTAGTATCTTGTAGTAGGGAGAGTCAAATACAATTGTCTTATTGGCTTGCTGGGATCCCCCTCTCACATAGGGGTTACGCACAAGGTCGCATTCAGGTGAGTTACGGAGATTATCCCTCCATGGTTCAACTGTTTGTAGTGGTCGGATCGTATATTGAGGGTCACTGGAAGGTATACCCATGATTATGTGTGGGAGCCTTTCAATTTGATTTCAGACTTGTTATCTTGCCCATATGTTCTGACTAGACTGTCAACTATACCCACCAAGGGGATGACTATGAGTTGGTGACCTTAGTAGCCACAATATTTAGGGTCTCACACAAGGTGATGGTGGAGGGAAGTCTCACTGTACCTGGAACAGACATTGGTCAAACTCACTCGGGCTCCTTGGAGGGTAAATCCACAATTACTGCGTGGAATCTTGCACCAAGGAATAAGTCCGTTAAGCAGGTCGCCAACATAACTAATCCACCCGCTCTATCCCTGCCCCTTCCTATTTTGATCTCGTGACGTTGGATTTCATCACCAACTAGTGGTTTCATCATAGGAAGGCTTGTTTGATTGATTTCTTCTCAGATTCATAGCGTGTGTTGTTTGTTTTACTTAGTGGACCTTAGGTCGAGTTAGTGTTAATGACATTGAATCCTGGGAGTACCTATAGAGGAACCCCTTCTCCTGGGAAACCTTATATCCTTCCTTCATTTGGAAACTTTGGTCCTCCATATGTTGCCACACTGAGTCTCCCAAGACTCACTATTGGATTACGAGTTTGCTTGTTCCCCACTCTGGTGATCCCAAATCCTCCCAATGTTTTAGTTGCACCTAATACTTTGGATGTCAATACACCACCCACACATCAAACTCATGTCAACTTTTCACCTTCTTCGTCCATCAAGTCTCCTTCCATTTCTCCTTCTTTGCCTAGTGAAAGCTCTAAAGAAAATAGCCAGGTTGATCAGAAGAAGAAGAAACATAAAGAGAAGAATAAAAAGAACCCAAAAAGGACCAAGAACCCAACAACACCAGATGTTGTCTCTAAGAAATTGGTTACCATTAATAGTACTGGGAGTGTTGATGAGGTGAACAAGATTAAAATGAAGAATCCAAAACCCAAATTCCCTTGCAGTCTTTGTAAGGGTGACCACTTTCTGAGGGATTTCCCTGGTCTTATCAAGGTCTTAGAAATGTGGTCTTCCATGTCGTCGTCTTCTGTTGGACATGCCGATGATACCCTGTCAACTAGTGACATTAAGGTTGGTAAGAAGAAGAAAACTGTCAAGTTCCCTTGCATGTTATGTAAAGGTGATCATTACTCTCACCTTTTCCCTCGTATGGACGAGGCATCTTCTCTTTTGGAAAAACTTCAACTTCCAAAAGGTTATTGTAATCTTTCCCCCAACCCATCATTAATTGATGGACTGGTCAATCTGTTCCATCCCCGGTCAATCTGGTTGATTAGGTGGTCAATCTAGTTTCCTCCTTGATTGAACCACGGACCCAAGTAGTTGATCCAGTTCCGTCGTCGATCAACCTCTCTCTTCATCAAAAGAGTGACACCAAAGTGGTCAATTTTTTTTCATCCTCGATTGATCCCACTCTCTCGTTAGAGAGTGACACCAAAGCGGTCAATCTGTTTCCACCCGTCAACCCCATTCTTCCCTTGGAGAATGAAACTCAAGTGGTCAATTTGGTTCTACCATCAGTCAATCTCACTGCTCCTTTGATGAGTGCCAAAGTGACTGATCCAGTCCCTTCCTTGGTGAGTCCCACTCTTCCTCTAAAGAGTGCCAAAGTGGTTGATCCAGTTTCACCATTAGTCGATCCCATTCCTCCTTTGAGGAATGTCAAAGTGACCGATCCAATTCCTTCCTCGGTCAGTCCCACTCTTCCTTTGAAGAGTGCTAAAGTGGTCTATCCAAGTCCACCATTGGTTGATTTGATCTAATCATCGGTCGATCCTACTCTCCTTCTAGAGAGTAAACTCGATACTGCCCATGTTTTTCTTGTTAATACAAACTCTACCATGTCGAGGGGAATTCCTCCTTCTCTTGTGAAACCCCCTCCAAGTATTGAAGCCATCCTTTTTGATTGTGGTGCGCTAACTGGATCTCATCTTCCCTCTCACATTCCTTTCCATATTACAGTACAGGTTCATGGTTGGGACATTCTTCAAATGCTAATAGATGAAGGTGCGTCTGTTAGTATTTTTTCTTATATTTCTTAGTATGCTTTGGGTTGTCCGCAACTTGCACCGGTTACACAAAATCTGTTAGCTTTTAACAGAAGAACTAGTCAACCTTTAGGGATCCTTCCTCAGTTTCCTGTAACTTTGGGAGGGAAAATTGTCTTTATTGATGTCATGGTAGTCCAAGACCCCTTGGATTTCGTTTTACTCTTTGGGTGGGATTATGTCTATGCTATGAAAGCTCTTGTATCCACCCTTTTCCGTGTGATATATTTCCCTCATGATGGAAGAATTGTGACTATTGATCAACTTTCATTCATCGGCCCCAACTGGGTTACCTCCCTAAGTGGTTCTTATATGCAAACAATATCGCCCTTTCCGCATGTCAATTATGTGTCATTGTCTCCCATGCTTTCAACTTTCGACTATTTGGATCCGGTAGTGGACATGGTGATTTCTTCGGTAGGATTATTGGAGCCTGATCTCCTTACTCCTATCACGACCCTTGACATGTGTTCCTTATCGAGTGATTATCTTCCATCTAGCAAAGATCTCCTGAAATCCATGACCATGTTTTATCCATTAACATGGTACCCTTCTGTTGGCGTTCGGAAGTCACTCCTGGATTGCTAGCAGGAGCAGAGCCCGAAGCCCATCAGATTTAATGTCACGGTTTGTTTTAAGGGGTGATCAAATGGAAGGAAACTCAGAACCGTATCGTATCAGCTCAGAAACCAGACCAGGCATGCATGAACGAGTGAGGT
>CBVK0104192801.1:0-17287 GCA_900067695.1 Picea abies
ATACCTAGTTTATTGGTTTAAACCTTCTACCTACTAAAGAATAATATGCATATTAATAACCCTTGAGGAATGATATTGGTTTATGACCCCAATTTCAAAAACAAATTAAAATACAACTCTAATAACCTACTAAGATCCTCCCTTGAGAGGTCACAAAATAATTGTTTTGTCTAAGTTAGGATTACGGGGTCAGGGATCCAAAAACCCCCCCATTATCACTTTTTCACTCAAAACTTAGTGGTTGATTGATTAGGATACTTAAAATCCTCCAATTCAAGTGTTCTTACGCCATAATCCAGTGAGATACCCGTGAAGGGGCGAGTACCAAGGTCTGTATGTTCTGCAAATGCCTTCTTGAGCCACCCATATCTTGTGAGGTTACATGTCCCGTGATCAATTTCTTAGGTCGAGAGTCCCCTACTGCACTTGAATGAGGTAACCTAGAGGCCAAAATCTAGGATTTTCTACATAGGTGGCAGTTGTGGGCTGCAACTGCATCGTGATCAAATTTTGAACGGTTATTGGGAAATATCGCTAGTCCTTTTAGGATATGCACCATCTACCCCTCATTATAACTGATCTTTCATACCTTCACTAACCTCTCTTCTAGTGGGTTCATGCCCCATTGTTGAGAGCTATTGGAAGGTCCAATGACTGTGAGAGGAAGGACGCTAAGTCTTTAGGGCACATGATTTTACTTTTATTCCCCCACACGAAAAATATCCCAACTTAAACATTTTGCTTTAAGCCAATAAATGGGGACAAACTTTGTACCCAATTTCCCATTCCTTGTGTAATATACACATAATTAAAAATACAAAATATTGTTGCAATAACTATTGTGGCATTGTAATGACTGTACAAAAGCAATATGAAATATACTACTTTTTAACCAATATGTAAGAAAATATCCCCACAAGTTTTTGAGCAAATGGACTTGGCTTTGCATGCACAATAGTTTTGTAGATTTATTGTTGGTTTCTTTGAATCTAGATATCACTACTTTGTTGAATGTAATGAAATTTGTATGGGTCGGGTCGCAATGGAATTGGATAATACAAATAACCTTTATTTTTTTTATATTTTTTTTAAACTTCATCTTCAAACCTCAAGAATTATCTTATACCAGATCTAATCTATTTTACTTCAACAATTTATTTAAAACCCATAAATTATAGAAATCAACACTCCCTCCTAGCAAAAAAGGGATTCTCCACCACCCTTAGATTTTTCTTGAAGAAAACAAATTTCCCTTTCACTAGAGACTTGGTGAGAATTTATGTTATATGCTCCCCTGTGGATATGTACTGTAATATCACAACACCTCTCTGGACCTTGTCTATGATGAAGTGGTATCTGATATCTATATGCTTGGACTTGTCACGAAACTGAGCGTTGCTTCCTACTAAACCATGAGATCACTGCTAACCCCAAGCCAAAACAACATCCATAAATACTCTCCATGTCCATTGCGCTCCCTACCCAGTTTGAATCTGTGTACCCCTGCAACTGCACTATGTGAACTCTAAGATATCTCAGTCCAAAGTCCATTGTACCACGAAGATACCTCAACACATGCTTTTCTACCACCCAACGAACCCTCCTTAGCACCATCATGAATTAACTGAGTGTATTCACTAGAAAGAAAATATTTGTCCTGGTGTTGACTAGATACATCAAAGACCCGATCAACTGCATGTACAAAGTGGGATCCACCAACTCATCCTTAGAAACATTAAGCATCCTTAAGTTAATTATCATAGGTGTAGACATCGACATGTAATACTCCATCCTAAATTTCTTCAAGATCTCAACTGCATACTTGCCCTGCCCAAGCACTTAACTTTGCTCATGACATGCAAAGCACTTAACTTTTCTCATGTCAATCTTCCTTTGTGAAGATGTTCCTCCACTTTGGTTTTTCTTGGATTTACCTTTTCCCTTATTTTCTTGCCCAACTAGAGAAATATTCTCCTCATATCCACTTTTGCATTGTCCACCAATTATAGATTCCTCCAAAATATCCTTTTGGGTAAAATCATCCCACAATCTGGCCCAATCAGAAAGCTTGTCTCTGGAAAGGATACCTATCACAAATGTTTCCCATTGCTTGGTACAACCCTTCAGTGATAATTTTACAAGTTCCATCTCATCCACGACTTCCCCAACAATTGCCAGTTCATCACGAACTTATTGAATCCTTGTGAAGTATGAGACTACAGTTTCAAATTTGTTCATCTTAATAGGACTTAGATATATAAATCAACAAAAAGGAACGTATCCTTGAATGGAATGCCATTTAATCCATTTACTCATCTCAATTGGAATGTTTGCCAAGATTTGTTTATACAGTTCTGTAAAAGAAATGGATTCTTACCTTTGTCATTCACAATCTACTTTGTCTTGCAATAGTTCATGTATGGTAGAAATAATAATAACACCAAAAAAAAACAAAAAGAATACTACCACCAATCCACATTAACATCTTCTTGCAATTTTTGTAAGCAAAAAGTGTAGGTAATCTACAGTGTCTAGTATTTCAAGTATTTAGGTTGAAAGTTTCTTCTTAATCCCATAAATGTATAGGTAGCTATACATTTGTTACATCTACATGTCATTTTAAATTTATGTTGTCTTAATAGTTGGTATACTTATTGTTCTTAGTTTACTAAGGTACATATGGATGGAAATGCAGATGTCTTTGGAATACGAAATTGTAGCCAGTGAAGGGAATTATGTCTTTGGCATAGTTAGGGGTCGAAAAGATTCTACATTTTCTGAAATCCATCATGAAATTGTGGATGATGGAGTCATTGGATATCCTTTTGAGTTTGTTGGTAGTAAAGGGAACTCATTAAATTCAATGCAAGAGGAAAAATGGAGAGTGGACACAACAAATATAGTTGTCAAGAGGAAACTAGAGACAATGGAAATTGAAACATTTGGATCAAGTGTAGTGGAAAAATATCCAAATGTTGGAAACACTAGCGAGCATGTGGAGGAACCTATGCATAAACAACCAAGATTTGAAAGTGCATCAAAGTATGTACAACAAGGCATATCTATTGATCCTATTGTATTGGCATCTTGGCAAAAACAAGTGAATAGTTTAATGGAACAATTTGTTAGGGAGAAGCTTAGTCTCCAAGTATCTTCAAAAAAGGGAAAACCTCAAATAAAGATATTGTGTGAAAATTGTGGTGTTTCTTATGGAAAAAGGGAAATATCAATGGAATCTTGAACGTTTATCAACTTCAAAAATTCTCATATGAGATCAACAACTCATCAACGTAACATTTTAGCAGTGGGAAATAGTCAAATTCCTTCATGTAATGATGAAGCAACACAAACAACAATGGTTGGAGATCGATTTGAGATTGAGCAAGCAATCAAACTTCTAAATGATCTCAATAAGACACATGATCTTGATTTGTTCAAGGTGGTGGAAGCAATGCTTGTAGAATACAAGGATAAGAGAAAAGCAAAAGTGGAATGTACACGATGTAGTAAATTGTTTGTTTAGTGCCAACTAGTGGTAATATTGTTAGTTCTTTGAACAAACACGTGAAATCAAAAGCATATTACTTCTATAGATGAGGCTTTGCATAATACAAGTAGGTAGAGAATTGGCACAACCGATACATCGAAGAATCCTACCATTGAGAAGTAGCAACAGATTTTGACTAGGTTCTTAGTTCTATCATCACCATCACTATTACATAGGCGTTCTACAAATCCAAGTGCTTCTACTTTAAGTGTGTTAATTATGCAAGTTTAAATTTAATTCCTTTTTGAATTTGAATGTGCATGTTATTTTATTTGTTAGTGTGTTAATTTTGCAAGTTTTAATTTAATTCCTTTTTTGAATTTGAATGTGCACATTATCTTATTTGTTATCTTATTTGAAAGTAGTTTGTTTTTTAATGTATTTTTCATATTATTCTAGGTCATTTATCTCCTTTGATTTTACAATGTTGGGGGTATTGAGATCCCTGTATTGAGAGAAATGGGGAGAGACTGTGTATAAAGGTCCTAATGGATGATCAATAAGGTGGGAAATTATGGACCATAGAGAAGCATACCAATAGGACACTATGTTATTATGGTATTGAATGTTGTATTGACAACACATATAGGCATATTCATTGCTAGAGGGCTTATGAAACATGAATCCCTTTCAGTTCATTAACATGTAATTTTTGTGAGTTGATTTATGAATGTAATGACTTTAGGATGTAGTTATATCGTGAATTAATGGGAAACATTAAAAGACACAAGATAAATACAGGGAAAGGGAGAAGATTGGACCATTTGACTCAAATTGAACTTAAAATTGTTACATGAGCTGCAAATGTTAGGCATCGATCAACATGTTGAACTTATGCTTATATTGAGCGGGGGGTGAATCAATATAAAATACTTTTTACTTTAGATGAGCATTCATCAATCATTCACTAACTTTAAAACAATAAATGCATGTAAACTTAATTCATAGTACACATATTTAATTTGGAAATCCTTATGGGGGAAAATCAAAACTTATCTTTATAAATGTCTGTAGGCACCAACCTACTATTACAAAGCTTGTAGGCAGCAACCTACTAGAGACACCAATCTCTTCATTTGAGCACCAACTCAACAAGATATCGTGTAGGCACCAATCTACTGAAGACACCAATCTCCTTAGTTGAGCACCAACTCAGTAAGATCTATATAGGTACCAATCTAAGATCTCTGTACACATAGTACTTTTGACTTCACTTACATGCTTCATACCTCAAGCATTTCACAACATCATCATACCCTTAACTTTCATGCTCCAATGCCTCTCCTTGCTTCATACCCCAGACATAGCTTCAAACCCTAGTCATATTTAGCCTTCATGCCCCAGCGAACCTCATATCATCATTCCCATAATATAATTCTAGACTGCAACATCACAACCTTGAAACAATGCACTTTGCAACATCATAGACCTTAGTCCTCCACAACGCACCCTTTAAACTCCTCTTGCACCTTTAGACCCCAAGAATACTCTCCAACTCCTCTTATGTACCTCATATCTCTTATGCACACTTGTGTTTTCTCTTCTTGCTTGGATACACTTCAAATGCACACATCTATTATATATTTATAGTGTTTCTACGTTCACTTATGGGGCCGACTTGTAAAACTGGTTGGGCCGACCTGTACTTTCTAGCTGGGTTGACATGATAGAATCTTTCATATCTCCTCATTCATATAGAGTTAGAGGGAGTGGCATTTACCATTGGAAAGGTTTCAGAATAAGATTTTCAACCATGTATATGATGCTCCCATCTGAGATAGGTATTCAGAGTAAAAAGGCCTTCAAATATAGGGTATCCAAAGTGAGCATAAAAAATCCAAAAACAATATTTCCAACAATCTCCATCTTGAAATATTTATCTTGGACATTCGTAGTCTCCCCCTGTATTTGACATCAATGACAATAATTATGGTAACCCTTAGTAAATTATGATACTCCCCGTTTTTTAAACTTTCCTTGTGTCTACAAATCTTCCTCTGTCTATAACTTCTCCCCCTTTGACATCAATGGAAAAGGGATGCTCCCCTTGAGCTTGTGCTTCCATTTACTAAAGATATGGGAGGGATATCACTCCCAACTTCTGTTCCATACAACATTTTTCTTCTTTGACTTCATTGAGTATGTAAACATTTCTTGATGTTCATTTTTCATTTTCCACTAATCTTCATGAAGCTACTTTCCTTATCTCACACCCTTTAGATTGAAATGTGAGGTTGTAACCTTAATAACACATTTGACTGAGACTTAGAATATTATGCTTTAACCCTTCAACATACAAGGCATTATGAGTTTTAGTAGTTCCATTATAAAGACTAATAATACCTTTTTCAACTATCCTTGCATAACCATTATCTCCAACAATAACATTGCCTCCTTTTTCTTCCATTAAGGTGAGAAACTTGGTCTAGTCCCGTTTCATGTGTTTTGAACATCCACTATAAATGTACCATTGGTTCCCTTTATTTTGAGCATAAAGTGAAAACATGCATTCTTCATTCTTCTGTTCTTCTCACTTCCTTTTCCACACCTTTGTGTATTCTTCACTATTCTTGGGAAGAACATCTACTTCCCTCTTTATTATGCCGCTTCTACAATCATGTGCTATGTGCCCATAGTTATTTCACTTATAGCATTCAACATTTTAATAAAGTAGGGGAGAAAATGAATTGTAGTTTCTATCAACAAACCCATGAGAAATTCTGGTTTTGTTGCTTAAATAATAATTCTTTGTGGTTTTATAAGAACACATATTTATAACTCTCACATGATCTGTTCCTACATAAGCTCTACAATTGTTTCTTTATGGACAAAATTATTGCAAGAAAAACAATAGCCAAGAAAGAGATTTTGGTACCAGTTTGTGAAAGGTCTTCTTGGTGGAACAACTCTTTTGAACTCATTCTTGTGGGAAGAATTAGATTGCTACTGGTCATCATTACTTTTCCTACTACTTCTTTCATTGTTGATGGAGCCTTTGAGAATATTGGCATAGATTTTAGTATTTTCTTCATTTTCCTTTTCTGATGGCTTTGTGACCTTAGTGCTTGCATCTCCCTCAGTGGTATTTTGTTTTTCATCATAGCCAATACCTTTCTTGATGAATGTTGACCTTTGGGAAATGAGAATATCATCTAATATTTCAGTACTCTTTCCAAACTTCAAGCTTCTATTAAAATAATCATTTGTTTTCTCTAGTTCCTTTCTTAAGGAAACTATTTCTGCTTCTAGCTCTCACAATTTTATTCCTTTTCTTTCATCTGGCTTCTCACCACTTCTATCCTTTTTTCCTCTTCTAGTTGAGTCTTCAGGATGATAACTGTCATCTTTTTTCTTCAAAATCATGATCCTTCTCTTCATATTTATGCAATTTCTCTTTCTACTTTCTATTCTTTCCTCCGAGTTTGTCTATTTCTTCTAAGGCACTAATGAGTTCTTCTTCAAGATTCACTTCCCCATCGATGTCTTCTTCTTATTCTTCTGATTTTTCTTTCTTGTTGTCTTCATTTTCTTTATTAGTAGACTTTGTATTCATGGCTACAAAGAGGAATTATTCTTCGTCGATATCAAAAACATATGCATCACTTTCTTAAGATTATCTATTGTCCTCTCTAGAGTAAAAACTCTTCTTCTTAGCATATTTTCCTCTTTTATGTCTATAAGGTTTGCTTCTATTGTTATGTTCTTCTTTAACATTATTTTCCTCATCATCACTATCTTCCATTTTTTCATATGAACATTTATCAACAAAATGACCTACTCTACCACAATTAAAACATATGAAGAGTATCTTACCTTGTATTTTCCAAATCCTCTTTTTATATTTGTCACAAATTGTGCTTCTTTTGTATCTAATTCATGGCTGTAAAAATCACAAAATTTTTGTCCTTTTGTCTTCTTTGATTCTTTGAAAGATGCTTCCTTCCATGCTAGCTTTTACTTTTTTTCCCTCATATGTAGTGAGAATCCCATGCAGCTCATCTATTGTTAGTTTCTCCATATCATTCATTTCTTCAATGGCAGAGACCTTGGAATCAAATCTTGAGGGGAGAGATCACAATTTTTTTTGCACAATCATTGGTTCTTCAAAATTCTCACCAAGTCCTACGATGGTGTTGAAGTTTCATCCACTCGAAGGAAATAGGTTGCAACATTTTCTTCGTCTTTCGTTTTCAAACTCTCGAACTGTCTTCTATGAGTTTGGATATTTTTCTTATTCATCTTGTCATAACCTTCATAGATGTTTTGAGATTTTGATAGACCACACAAGATGACATTCATGGATTTTTCATTATGTTCACTAGGATTCTTCTTGACCACATATATTGGTGGAGTTGTTGGGGCTGTATAACCATTCATGAATGATTTCCAAATATCAAACCCAAGAGACATTAGATAAGTTTGCATCCTTGTACTCCAGAATGCATAGCTTTTTCCATCAAACAATGGACCTCTGTTTCTGAATAAACTTTCTTGACTAGCCATGTGTGCTCATGATATATACCTTCTAGTGATTATGAAGGAACCTACTTTGATACAAATTGTTGAACTTATTATTATATTGAGAGGGGGGTGAATCAATATAATATACTTTTTACTTTATTTAACCACTCAACAATGATTCATTATCTAAGAAACAATAATCACATATAAACTCAAATCACAATTCATTGAGTTTAACATGGAAACCCAATCAGGAGAAAGGCATAAAACTTATCTTTAAAAATGTCTCTAGGCACCAACCTATTGTTACAAAGCTTATATGAACCAACCTACTGGAGACACCAATATCCTTAACTAAGCATCAAATCAACAAGATGTATACACCAACTCACTGTTACAATATTTGCAGGCACCAACTTGCTTGCGACACCAATCCCCTCACTTAAGAACCAACACAACAACACCTGTAGGCACCAACCTACTAGAGACATTAATCTCCTTGGATGAGCACCAAATCAGTAAGACCTATATAGACACCAATATAAGATCCTCATACATAGAGTACTTCTGACTTCACTTGCATGCTTCATACTTCAGATTTAGCTTCAAATCTTAGTCACATTTATCCTTCATGCCCTAGCAAGCCTCATAACATCATTCCCATAATATGATCCCATACCTCAACATAAAAACCTCAAAACAACACACTTTTCATCATCATAGACCTTCAGTCCTTCATAGTGTACCTTAAGAATAAGAAAACCCAAGAAAACTCCTCAGACTTCTCTTGCACACCTTTAGATCCTAAAAAGAAACCCCATCTCCTCTAGCACACCTCATATATATTCTGCGCACCCCAAACTTGATATATTGCTTATATAATGTTCAAATTCACACATATATAATGTATTTATAGTATTTTTGTCCTCACTTTCAGGGCTTAACTATAAAGACTGGTTGAGCCAACCTAAATTTTCTGGCTGGGTTGTTGGACGAAAAAATTCATATCTCCTCATTCCTAAGGAATTAGAGAGAATTCCATATACCATTGGAAAGGTCCCATAATAAGATTTCCAAACATATAACCTATGATCCTGTTTGAGCTAGGTATCTAGGGTAAAAATTCCTTCGAAGATAGGGTATCCAAACTGAGCATCAAAAATCCGAAAACAACATTTCCAACAATCTCCATCTTGCAATATTTATCTTGGACATCCTTAGTCTACCCATGTATTTGACATCAATGACAACAATATTTCCAACAGAGCTCTTTAAAATTGTTCTAAAAGAGGGTGCCTCAAAATAACACCCATCTCCTTATATGCATTTGGGAAAGAACACCGAGTATGTTGGTGTCCTTATTTCAAGGGAAATTCCCTTCACCTAAAAACAACAATCTAAATCCTTCAAGTAGAATTTTTTGGCAATGTTTTGTCATTTGATTTTATTTATTTATCACAAACTATACTTGAGAATTGTGAATAACTTACAAGGAGAATTCTCTTATTCGCTTTCCATTCTCTCAACGTATGAAGTTAGTTGCATCTCAATTTTTCTCCCTTATTTATTACATCATATATATTAGAAACATGGATCTCCTCCACTCCCCCTTTTTGTATTCTTTCATCCATGAACCCAAAATGATTTTGGGTGCTACAATCAGTGGTATTTCCTTTGGGTAATGTTGATGAGGTAGAATTCGCCCTGTAACAACAAGGGGTACTCCACGATACATGGTCCCAATTAGACTATGTACCGTTTGATTTAGGAGACCATCCGAAATATGGACCAACTACCATTACTGGTTATGAGAGTGGGAATGGATGTTTATGCAATGTAAATATGTATATGAAGACTATGTATAAAAAATAGATTTAATCTACTAATTTATCCTATCCTATCCTAGCTAGAAGCAAAAACTAAGGTAACAAAAGGGACCTGTAATGAAACTAAAATCTTCCAACAACCTCATAAAAATATCTAAAATAAACATGCTAAGTTAGAAACATGAGCATACATACACATAAATAGAAAAGTATAAATTATATTTTTGCATGCACAACTCACGAGCTCAGGAATTATAAATATAAGAAAGAATAAAAATACTGCAGAATAACATTGAATGCATCAGATTAGTCTATAGGAAAACATTGTCCTTCAGTCCATGTGATCAACATACATTCCAATTGAAATATTTCAAAACAAAATAGACACACAAACAATCTCTCCTTTCTTTTGAAACTGGGTCTGAGGGGTTCTCAATATTCATTAACATAATATCTTCCCCTGAATGAGTTCACCAGCCTATAAAATGATTGAAGATCCTTTTTAAAGTGGGTCTCTTCTTCTATTTATATTCCTTTTCCTAACTATTTTTTGACTCTTTGTATTCTCCTAAAAAAACTGTTACAAAACCGTTCATCTCCCTTTTTCTTGATGACAAGTATACCAAGAAAAGACAAAATTGGGAGTAGTTTGGAAAAGACAAAATAGGGTGCAGGTAATAGAAATTTCAAATTTTCTATTTTATCCCTTTATGGATTCTTGTCTCGGAGGTATGCTACCCAAATTTCTAGCTGATCTTGCAAAGAAACAAGTCTATGATATGCAAGCTCTTCTATTGTAACTGTGTGCATCACCACATTGTCGTCGAGGGTTTGGATATATTTTGATAGTGTAGCCATGAATGCATGAACCATAGTATGGAAATTCATTGGTTGAATAAGGTGTTTTTCTATTAGGTTCATTGTTACTATGGTGGCTGCCTCAATGACTCCTCTTATATGATTTGTGCTATCCTGTACCTTTTCGACCAATTCTTCCATGATAATATTTTTTCCAAGCTCCTATAGTTGGGGAAGTCGGCATAACTTGAGTAATTATTGTGCCACTTTATGTATGTGAGAGCAAATTTCCATTGAGATGGTAGTTTATTTGTATACCTTTTGTCTTAGTTGTTGGAAATGGTCTAGTGCATATGTGCCAGTTTTTATTTCCCTAGCCGAGGGGCGATAGAGCTCTCCCAGTGCATTCAAGTTTTCTGTGATCCATGTATCAATGTTTTTCATTCCCTCTTGGATAATGTTGAACTATGTGAGCTTGGTTTGCATCGTTCTATATTGGTCCACGACAATAAAAACTAATTCTTGGAACATGTGCAGGTGAGCATACATGTTGATAAGGGATTCTTCGAGCCCAGTCCTGACTTTTTCTATGCTTTTCTTGAAGCTCTGGAGGCTACCCTTGCCGATATTTACCTTTCAAATATTCTCCTCTAGCTCCCTAATCCTTTCTTATTTTACCAAATTGTTTTGGTGCAAATTCCATAATTTATCCTTTGTGGAATTCCAAAAAGAGGATCCAACTGAGGCTATGGCTACTAGATCCTTGCTGAATTCCAAAAAGAGGATCCAACTGAGGCTATGGCTACTAGATCCTTGCTGACATGTTCTTTTATGGGGATTTGTGTAATGAATGAAACCGGGTTCCCCCTATTACTGATGCTTTATTCTCTCGTTCTTATAAAATTCTATCGTATTTTTTGTCATATAAAAACTTCCTCAGGTTGGGTACATCATTTAGCCTCAATGGAGTATCGAGTCCCAAACTTAGTCTGTTGAATTGTGTGTGTCTGTTGGCACCATTTGTTGATATCTCAGGGATATCAGTGTCCACTAGGATTGTCTCACTATTTATAGATTCTTCTTTTTTCTTTCTCTGTTCTTCCTCTACTTCTTTGTTCTCCGCCTCCTCTGCTGCTTTCTGTGTTGCCTCAGCTACTACCACGTCTCCTACAAATTTTTCTACTGCTTCCTTTTGATCAATTTCTTCTATTTAGATGCCTTTGCCGTGGCCTCTCCTTTAGCTTTGGATTTGGATTCTTCAAATTTTTTCCTCTTTTTATCAGTGGCTCCATTTTTTTTCTTATGAACCTTATATTTCTTCCTCCTCTTTTTATCTACCAGTGTCTCTTCCTCCTCTGCTAATCCCAATTGTGCAGAAGTGGAAACAAGAGATGTCCTTCGTACTACCTCTTCCCCTACTTTATTTCTTGATTCTTCCCACGCTTTATCCTCATCCACAATCCTCTCTAAGGGATTTCCTCATCTCTTGAATGTGACCTCATCGTAAGTTCTTGCACCACGATGTACCTCCTCCTCCTCCCAGAATTCTCTGGTGTATTCCCAAGGAAAACATACCTTATTGAAATTCTCTTTTACAATCCCCTGTGGGTTATGTATCCTGAACCTTTCCTCTCCAAAATGGTATGAGAGAAATGTTCTTACTTCTTTCTGTTCTTGTTTGGTATTTGAAAATGAGTAGACACCAATGTATAGTGGGAGCGGTGGACATATTTCCATCTTGTCTCAATTTAGCATTCCTCCTACTCCTGGACATATTTCCATCTTGTCTCAATTTAGCATTCCTCCTACTCCATGGATCAATGTTTGATATGCCACCTCATGGAGTACTAACTGGTTTGGTACAAACCGAGGGAGAATATGGGGGATTTGGTGGCTCCATACACCCTGATATGAGTTCCATGCTCCATAAGATACCAATCCTCGATACTTTTTATGATGGCTATGACCTTGTTAGTCATACACGGGGCTGTTGTGCAAAATATAAACTTATATAAAGGAGCCAAAAAGTGCTCGCATATATTATGGTATTCCATCTTGTACTTGTGCTTCTAGAGCACTTTGCAGTATATGTGAATGGCTTTGTCTAATGGTTGTGATTTCCACCCCATTTTTGGGTATTGGTGGGCTACACACATGATGTCCACAAGGTATGAAGACATGTGGAAACTTGGGAAATTTCCTAGTTAAGATTATACAATTGCAGTGATGGATTCTATGAGTTTGGATGACAATATGTCATCCCAGTTAAAAGATAATCCTTTGTCTACACAATAATAAATCAATGGCATGTATGATAGGGAGAATTGGGAGGCATATTATTCCCCGTATAACCTGCATAACATGGATACCATGTACTGATAAGGCCTTCTTAGCGCAACCATAGGGTACCCTCCCTTAGGTGTAAGTTTTAATTGTGTGTCTAGATTGTACCACCTAGGGAACAACTCCTTGGATGTGTATTTGAACTCATTGATAAGTTTTCTATCCAACTTCTTATTCCCCTTCTTGAGATGATAGAACTTTGCTAAGTATTCAGGTCAAAATGATGCTGTGGGATCCCTTCCAGAGTTACAGACATATCTGATCCCTAGATATATGTGCTTTAGTATCCAAGTGATGCTTTCAGTGCAAGGAAACACAACAACACATGATGCTACTTTGAATATTCTAGAACTTCTAATGTTCTTGAAGATCTTCAATTTATCTTGGTCCTTGACATCAGTGGAGAAGTTCTACTTTTTTAACATTTGATACATGTTCCCCATCTGAGTGCATCCCCTTCCTTTTATAGGAGTCCATAGGTGTCATTATACATGGCCCCAACCATGTCTAGTTCATCTTCAATTTATTGGCTAGTGGTAGGTGATTTACTAGTTGTTTTATTTCTTGGAGACATGTTTGAATCTGCAAGGTGAATATGGGATTAGTGTAAATATAAAACCATAACTTATACATATTCATCTGAGAAAAAATTTGGCTAATTATCTTATAAGGAGTACCCAAGGATTCACTTGAGATATTGTTTGGTGTAAAGTCGTTATTTGAAGACGATAGAATGATAACCAACATGATGAGAAATCTGGTGAGAGATGGAGGAGAAATTAGCTTAAGAAGGATCAAAAGGTTGAAATCAGAGCAGCTCTTATGAACTGTTCCGATGATTATCAGAGAAGTTAGTGCTAAGTACCCCGAAGGCCCCTTTTTTATATCGAGAGAGTTGATGGGAAGTGTTCCGATGAATGTTGGATGAGTAAGTAACAAGATCGCTGAGGATATTTTGAATGCATCAAAGGAGTATGTAAAAAATGCCCCGATAGGTCTATGTGTGGATCAAGCAAGTTGATAGGAAGATTTTCGATGGGATTGACAACATTTGTAACAAGTCTTATGAAGTAATCAGTTAAGTTGGAGTTAAGTTCGTCGATGAAGGAGAGGATTCATGAATGATCAACATAATTAATTTTAATTCCTCTGTTGTATCGGAGGAATTGATACAAAGTGGTCCAAACGATCTACATGTAAACCACAACAATTATGCCGATGTGTATCGATAGAAAAGGAGTTGAATTCAGACTAAGTTTTGGTGAAGGGTTTGATCCAATTATGAGGCCGGGCGGGGATTAAGAAAGGTCTATATCAAAATTTAGAACTGGGAATTGCTTGGGATTTTGATTAATGGTATTTTGTTAACGCCTCTAGGGTTTGTGCCATGGGGAGAGTTTGAACTTGGATTCTTTTGGTTCTATGGAAAAAGGGTCGTGGGTGGTATTTGTGGGTTTGAGAGGGTGATTCTATGGATATGGCCCTTAGAAAAAAAATCTTAAGAAAAATGGAAAGGGGTGAAGACGAGGGTGAGAGAGGTGGAGAATCGTTGTCATGACAACTTCAAGTGATTTGGTTCTAAAGGGTGGAATAAAAAAGACCTATCCCTAGAGCTGCTACCCAAAAAAAGAATGTATGCAAGACATAGTTAGGGCTTACCTAGAAAGTATCCACCACATGGACGATGTTGGTTGGTTGAGGGTGAGGATATTTGGGCTTGGTTTTCACTCGCTTTGGAACTACTCTTATTTCCTTGGCATCAATGAAATAATGAGAAAAAGGTGAATGCCTATTAATAATTTTGGTGATTTAAGTAATAAATTCGATGGGTGGAAAGATTTAAATTGATAGAGTTGGTGGTAAGTTATCCGATGTATATCAGAGGGCTTGGTGGGAAAGTCTCCGATACACATCGGGAGACTTGACACGAAGTATTCCAAATTTCATCGGAAGAGATGGCAGCAAATCCTCTGATACATCAAAGGAGTTAATACAAACTCCTCGGATGTATCAGAGGAGTTGGCAACAAATCGTGCAGAAAAGGCTTGTCAAAGGTTGATCATGAGGCTATCCAATAACTATCTACAAATTTGGAGGGGTCTCGTCTGATGTACCTCTAAGGTGTTTGTGTTAACTCCTCCGATTTACATCGAGGGAGTTTTTATTAACGTTCCTGCTCCTCCGATTTACATCGAGGGAGTTTTTATTAACGTTCCTGAAAATCATAATTTTAACTTTAACCTATTTTTTTCAACTACTCCAGTTTGAAAGTTACAAACTTGGCTAAGAAGTGAATTTTGAAGAGAATTTTTAGTGAAAGGGGAAGAATCCATTAAGAAGATACAAGTTGAACGGATTTGAAATTATGAAAATACAAGGGGCTCCATTTTCTTGGAGGGGTTTTGCAAGTGGATTACAAGAAAATGGAGGGTTGTAGTGTCTGACACAACATGTAGTTAGTGAAAACAAATTTGAATAAAGACAATCACAAGGAATGAATTCATGTTCATGGTGTATTTTACAAAATGCAACCACTAGGTTCTTCAACTATAAGGTTATTTTGTAAGAAGTTAAAAGCAATAATCTAGTGTGATTTCATGTGATTTTTCATATGAATGCAAATGAAGATTCTATACATGGGTTCTCTACTCTTAGATTTTATATTGATACAAACCCATTTCCTCAAAAAATCCATGAACATGTATTATACTAAAGAGAGAGGTGGAATTAGTATAACACCAAGGCCTTGAACCCACAACTATCTTATTACAATGGCGTAATCATATGTTGGGATGTTAGTGCAGTTGTTTACTTTTTTTGGATTATTTTTGTGTTTTTCTTATGTTTAAGAGTTCCATCATGTTTCCATAATAGGGGTAGAAATAAAAATGGGTCTTAAAAATTCCATGGCAAAAATGGATACCTAGGATATCTAGTAAAAGTAGTGGTTTTTAAATTGTAAATATGTATTAGGAGGGGGTGTCAAAAAAAGGATTTTGAGGGTTTTTTTTCATTATCTACTAGAATTAGGGGTATTATTTAATACTCCATGAATAAGAATGCTATGTCACGATTTCACTAAGTGACACCCCCATGAATATTAATATAATGCCATTGAGTGAAATCATTCATGGAGAAAACATGATAAGTGCAGTGAAATACCATTTGGGACAACATATTTTGGTAATTCTCTTGCAAGAAATAAGATGTATGAAATTGTCACACCTATCATAGAAAAAGTGATCTAAAGGATTTTGCATATCATCAAAACCAAGAATCTTATCCAATCAAACTCAAACAAAGCCCCAAACATTGCAAGGTTCTAAGCATTAATGTGCAACATGCCACATTAGTAATTAATACAATAAAATTAACATGATTTTTAAAACTTGGTAAGAATGGAATTTAATATAAGGTGTGCCATCATTATATCTTTGAACACCATGGGAGTGAATATGGATAGCAATAATATATGTGCATAACACACTACTAAGTGGGGACATTTAAGTACTTGCAATTCATTCCACAATTATCAAGCTTCACATGCTTATTTGAATCACCGAAGAGACAAGGAAAGTCATTAAGGTCATGTAGAGTTTAATAGTCCAACCGAATAAGTACTACATATTGAGAATCCAAACACTTATCACACTACTTAGCTATTATTATTTACACAAGAATATAATTATGGAGCAACAAGCAAGGCTCATTCCAATTTTGAATAAAAAATCCCATAGAAGTAGTGAGAGACATAAGCATCCATGATGTACCAACAATGAAAATTTATATAGTTTGAGAGATTATTCACTACCAATGTAAGATACTAACAATATTGAGTCATAATGCAAAGACATTAAATGAAAATAAAGTACCACTTGTTAACCATTCAATATGGAATCACTAGAAATCATTCTCATTCTAAGTAATATGGTTAGACATGTGAGCATTTAAAAGAACTCAAAATCATTTGTGAGAATTGATTGCATCCAAAGCTTGAGATGGAAGGGTAATAAGTCACAATAGGTGAGGCATAAAAAGAATCCTCCCTTGGTCCTATGACCCGGGGTTAGTTTAAGCCTCAACATAAAGGAATATATTAACAAAGTTACCGACTTAACGAGAATTGTGACCTCAAAACGAGAACTTTGTCCCTTAAAACCCATGTTTTTGCATAAAAAACATGAAAATAAACCTACAAATCAAAACGTGGTGCTACCGATAGCACCATTTTTTCTAACCGGGTCAAAATTACAACATTTTTCAAGCATGGCCTTCAAAACTCATATAGTTGCTCAGAAAAACCTTAAAATCA
>CBVK0104192829.1:0-13602 GCA_900067695.1 Picea abies
AGGTGAGATGATATCTCAACTGTGGATTCATTGTAGGACCCACTGGTTCACCACGACTAAGGTTGGTTAGTGGAGTTAATGTTTTCACAAGTTAGGGGTTCTGACATGATCAAAACCGTTGATCTTCAAGGAATGAAGACCATCAGATTTGGGAATATCCCAATAGGAGGATCATCATTGGAACATTTGAAGTTGAGGGTTTAATATCCATGGGATTGGAACCCCCAACAATGATGAAATCAGGCCCAAGTGATCGGGGTCATTGATTTAGAAATCCTTCTAGGCAAGGTGGCAGAGGCCACGATAACACCACATCGGATGGCATGAGTGGCAGGGAGTGACATGGATGCCGCATGGAAATAAGGTAGATTTTGTGAATGAGAGCCTAAAGACTTCAGGAGGTTATAACATTTTTTGTGAATGAGAGCCTAAAGACTTCAGGAGGTTATAACATTTACTCCAAATATCATAATTGAGCATGAGTATAATCATTAGAGAGTTCTTGGCGAGCAAAATATATTTATGGTCCTCAAGAATAACTAGAATATGAGTTGAGAAAGAGAAATTCTTAACATACCACCAGCCTAAGAAAATGTTAGGGGGTCAGGTGTGTTACAATACTTCAAACCATTAATATGAACCAAAATATGCTATACCAATGAATCACATGCTCAAATAAAATTCCAAGTAAGTAGACAACCACATGTCGTATCACTTATTAATCATGGATATCAATTCTAGCTTGTCACTTCACATAACTTATCGAGTTGTCACCCACATGAAAGGCATAGGTTTAATCATTTGTGATATCAATAAAATTCCACATATTATATATGATATGCCATAAAGAACCAATGATATAATAACCCAAAATTGCACCAACAACAACATATGTGCCACTTTTATGATAAAAAAACCAAATCAAGCCTTTTTAAACTTTAAAATATGGCATTCTATAGTATTATTCATTTCCATAGAGAACCAAAATTACTTGTATAACAAATCCTTTGACATAATAAACCATGACTTTGTAGCAAGGTCACTATATATGCATGATAAGACTATATAATATAAAAAAACTTACTCCTCCATCCAATACAACTTATTCCTTTTTGCATGCATGAGTATGATTCCAACCTATTTTGTATGTGCAACCAACAATATTGTAGACCTCGCCACTTTCTTCTTTCATAGGTTCTATGTCAACAAACTGAAGAATAAGAAGTAGCCATCACTGTTATGCATTAAAATGAAGTATATCAAACCATGCCAAGAACAACTTTTGAAATTTTACCATTGATCAGATAGGCTTTAGGAGATTCTTGAAAATAAACATTATGAGTTTTCTTATAGGGAAGCCCACCTATTAATATTATATCATAGTATACTTAAATAGGCCTCATAATAATTTCTAGGATTTATATTAGGTGACGAGATTTCAAGTCAATGGTAAGTAATTGACCTCTTCAGCATTCCCAAAAATGATTCCTTCATCCTTAAGCCCATTGATCCCCTATAGATATAAGCATGTGGCTTTGCAATCTCAAGAATACAAGACTCTTCCCAAACAAATATCAAGATAGATTCAAGGAATCTAAATCTATTCTTTAGGCTATCCTAAGGAAAGGAAGCACAAATTCTCCAACCAATAGGTATGGAGGTCTATATTGAGAAGATCCAATCCCATTCATTGAATTTATAATCCCATTAGTTACTTCCTATATCACCTATTATTTTTAATCCTTGGAAGCTTCACCCCCTATAGATAATAGTAATGAGGATACCCTCTCGAATAGACTAGAAGAAATTGACCACATTCCAGAAAATAAACAATACCCAATAAGTATTTTAACTTGGAAAAATCTCATCAACAACTATAAGAGGAAGGCAAAGAAGAGAATGAAATAAAGGAGAATCTACCAAAAAACACTGGTAGGAAGCCAACAAAAGAAAAAAGAGAAGAGGCAATAAACAAAAAAAAAAAAAAAAAAAAAAATTGGATATCCTGTCAGTTATAGAAAATACTTTAGGGATTGGATCTCAAAATGTCAAGAATCTTGGAACCAATGTTCTATTGCAAGGTGGAAGTCACAAACCCTCTTTCAAATAATGAATATTATCTCATCTTTCAAATAATGAAGAAAGGGGCCTCAAGAGTCTTCTATACCTTATGGAACAACTCATTTCTTTTCTTAGAAATCTCGTTACAAACTCAACATTGGGTTTTATCAAGTTTCACTCATCAAAAATCAAGAAATCAATTCAATGTTTTCAATGTTTATATGGTGACAACTTATAAAGAAAAATAAGATTGTTGGTCCTACCCTTCTAATCTAAAAGATTTTGATTATTTAAAAAAAAAAAATCATCATTGGGAATTCAATGGGAATTCAATGTGGCTCTAAACAAAAAAGAAAAATTATGGAGAATCTTAGTAAGAGAGAAAAAATGGAGGATCTTATGATGGAATGGGATATGGGGGACATTAAACCAATAAAAGGAAAATATAACTGGACTAATAAGAGACTTGGTCCAGGTCACATAAAAAAAAAATTGGATTATTTCTTATTCAAAGTAACTTTTGTTGCACGAAAATCTAATATCCTTTAGAATCATCCCTTTGATCATAAAATGATAGTTCTACGATTCTTGGAATCCCCATACTTTGGGCCCCACCCCTTTAGGTTTAACCCATTATGGATTCAATATTCCAAAGGAATGGAGATAATTTAGTTGAATGGAACAAACGGGTTACAAGATCTCCAATATACATATGGGAACATAAATTGAAAGTCGTTAAATTATCCCTCGAAGGAGGGGGTGAAACATTCATATTCATCCCCTGAAAAAGAGAAAATACATCTCAAATCAGAATAGGTTACTCTATAGGAAATAATGGAGGTGGAATACATAAACAATGAGCATCATAAAGAATAAAGTATTCTTTTCCACAAGCTTCACAAAGTTATCAGATTAGAGGAGGAAATGTGGCGACTCAAATTATGAATCTTGTGATTGAAATGAAGGGATAGGAATGCCTCCTTTTTCCATAGGAAAGAAAAATCTAGGGAGTAGAAAATAATGTTAAATAAATCTCCTTGGAATATGGGTCAAAAGTGAGTGATTTCTCGACAATAAAAGAGGCATCCAGATCCCATTTTGAATATTTGTATTCAGATTAGGAGGGTGCCAATCCTGTTTCTACTACCTCAATGTTGGAGCATATCCCTTCTCTAATCACTCATGAAGAGAAAGTTGATTTGATGTAAGAAATTGAGGAATATGAAATTATCAATTTAATCTGGGGTTTGGCTCCTGACAAAGTTCCAAGACCCGATGGTTTACTTTACCAAGTCTACTAGGATACAATTGAAGTTGATTAAATTGAATGTTGTAGTTCATTCACAAATCCTATAAAATTGGTGGTAACACAAACTCATCCTTCCTTGTTATTATTCCTAAAGAAACCAACCCCTCCTCCTTCTCCAAGTTCCACCCAATATCTCTATGCAATTCCTCCTACGATATATTGACAAATATTATGGAAAACATAATGAGAAGGATGCTTTCCAAGATAATTTCCAACAACTAAGGGGGATTCATGTAGAGGGGTTAGATAGTGGAAAACATAATTATGGTGCAGGAAGCAATACACTCAAGCAATGAGAATAAGGACAAAGGGATGATCATCAAAATTCACATAGCTAATGTTTTAGATAGGGTATGACACTCCTTTTTATTTGATGTTCTTCTTAAATTTGGATTTTTCCTCACTTTATTCAATGGGTTTATACTTGCATTAGTAACCCATGGGTCACCCCTTTAGTAAAAGAGAGGCCCATTTATTTCTTTAGAGGAAATCGAAGGTTGAGGAAATACTATCTCCTCTCCCCTCTCCTATACATCATTATGGTTTAAACCTTAAGCATGGAAATGGAAGCAAAAAGATCACTGGGAATCTTCTAGGAATTAAATTAGTTAGAGGTGTTAAGAACATGAACCACCCTTAGTTTGTTTTTGACACTCTTATCATTGGTTGTGCCTCCAACATCATTGCTAAATGCTTCAAAAAGGTTATGGATATTTTTTTAAATTCTTCATATGGAAAGGTCAATAATAGTAAAAACTAGATTTATGGTTGGAATATAAGTTCCCAACTCCTTCAAGATGTCTCTAGAATTTTATTGTTTCCCTCTCAATAGTCCTAGACATCTTTTAAGTACTCGGGAGTGCCAATTTCATTGAGCAATCCAATGGCACAGTCTTGGAACATCATCATTAGTAAAATTAAATCTAAATTTCAGTAGTGGGGTTCTTAGTGGTTGAACACATCAGGCGTAGTTGTTCATATAAAAGTGGTCCTCTTGACTCTCCCAATTTTCTAGTTCTCTTCCAAGTTAGCCTTAGTAGTAATAATGTAGCAAGTCTCTCAAGAAATTAGAAATTCTTGTGGCATGAAGGGAAATCAAATTCTAAAAAAAATCATTTGGTCAATTGAAATACAATGAGAGCACCCAAAGACCAAGGAGGATTGGGAATAAAATATCCCTCTCTTATGAATCTAGCTTTGGGAGCCAAATTAGTCCGATGATTGATCTCTGGAAAGTTATAATGGTGGAATATTTGATTAAGTACGTAGTTGAGCAAGGAATTATAGAGGTTGAGGTTTTTAGTGACTCTAATATAGTGATCGATTGGATGACAGGTAAGGTCTAGGTCAGTAACATTCACCGCTAAGAAAGAGTTAGAGGAATATTGGAAATGATCAGTAATTTCTGAATCATTTCGGTTACTCATATTTTTAGAGAGAATAACCAATCGACATATCAATTGGTTAATGAGGTAGTGGACTTGTTAGAAGGAACTACAAGTGTGGAAGAAGAAGGAGCGTTCTCCTCTTTCACAATATTTTGAGGTTAGCTTTGTTCATAAGTTTCCACCACCTTGATCAAGTGGAGGAAGGTTCAACACAATTTTCATGTTTTTAGAGGAACTTCCAATACCATGGTGTTTTTGTGACTAGTGAAATATTATGGAGAATTAACCTTTCAACTTAGTATGTCTGTGATATTTTAATTTTTAATTTTGATATCTATGTATTGAACCTCGAAGAAAATGGCCTTAAACTCGTGACGATTAAGATAATAGCTAGACTTTTAGGTTTTTCAATTGTCCCATAGCACTCTATGGAGAAAGATACATATTATATTTTCAAAGAAGGATCTTATCCCCCATTCTAAATCCAAATGAATCTACTACTTAGCTTTTACTAGAATGGAAGTTGGTTTAATGCCTTGGTCATTTCAATTCATATGAATGTTGGGAATTAATATGCTTGGTGAATTCTAATATAATTGCCTTAATTTGAAATTATGTTTAAATATGTTCAAAACATTTCATGATCATTTTTGTGGGCATGACGTCGAAGGTTCTATATTTAATAATAAGTACATTCAAAAATCTACAATGGAAAGAGTAAATATGTTGTATTTGTTAAGTATTCAAAGTTACACATAAATATTTTTGAAAATCATGTCCGTATTGTTTTTGTTTTCCACCACACATTAATAAATTTTAGAGTTACCCTTCCCCACATGAGGCATATTCTAGTTATATAAGATATGTAATAAACAAGATTTGGAGTGCTCTAAAACATGATGGATTTTGATGGTAAAAAAACTCTCCTTAATGATCAAATTTTGTATAAAATGATTTCGACTTTCTGTTAATTATGCAAAAAAAAATTAAGGGAAACATTTTTTTTCTAAAACTTGGTTGTCCTAAACTAGTGGGTTTGGGATGACCATTTTTTGTTTGCATGTCTGAAACTAGCTATCTGTCATGCCATTTGTTCTCCTCTTCTTGTTTTTTCTTTCCTCTTTTTCATTTTCTATTCCATGTAATCTTTTTTTTCTTGCTTTCCATTTTTTAGTCTTCCATCAAGAATCTAAAGGTGGTTTATGTGTTCTTTTCATTTCGAGGGAAATTGGAGGGGAAGAGAATTTCCAACGCCTATGAAAATATGTGTGGAATTCGATTCAGTTGAAGAGAGTAGAAGTGTCCTTAGACACACAATTTTTATTAAAAGAAGGAAAACAAATTACAGAATAAATGTAAGAGCTTACAATCTCCAACATTACACTCACATGAAAAAATGAGAGCTTTAATAAGATCATCAAACTAAATGTAAGATAATTTTTGTTATGGACATCTTATCACATTTTCATGTGCGTATGACAAGTGTCCATGTACATTAAATAAAGATTCTAACAATTTCCTATTATGTTGCTTCTAAGAAGCGACTCTTTTCTAGACTCGTTATCTAATCTAACTAAATACAATCTAGAAAAGCCTAAGTATAATAAAATGATATCATACTAAGTAATTTAGGATCATAATATCTAACGTTCCCCCCTTTGATCCAAAAGTACATTGGAACAAATACCAAGTTCTTCTCTAAACTTAGTAAATTTGATCATGCTAAGTGGTTTTGTGAAAATATCTGAGATCTGGTCTTCTGAAGGATAGTATATTGGTTTGATGATTTCGTTTGCGATGAGTGTCCTGGTGTAATGATACTTTGTGTCGACATGCTTTGTCTTGGAATGGAAAATATGACTTTTATAAAGTTTAATGGTTGTTTGACTATCAATTAACAATGAAGTATCTTTTGTTTGAGAAATTCCCAAATCCTATAAAACTATGCGTAACCAAACTATCTCACATGTTAATTCCCATGTTGTTATATATTCTACTTCTACAGAAGAATTTGGCATTGATCCCAAGAAATTGGCATTGATCCCATATTCATCAAGTAACTAGATGTTGATGCCCTATCATCAACACTTCCAACAAAATATGCATCTGAGTATCCAACATGTACAATTTTTTTTATTTTTCTTATAAAGAAGACCAAAATATTGTGTACCTTGAATATATCAAAGAACTCATTTTGTTGCGTCCTAATGTCTTTCCCTTGATTCTTGCATAAATATTGAGAGAATACTGATTGCATATAATAAATCTGGACGAGTGATTTTCAACTAAATCAAGCTACCAATCAACTTCCTCTAACTAGTGTTGTTTACCAATTCCCTCCTTCAAGTTTTGAAAGTTTTAAATATTTCTCCATTGGGGTGAGAACGGATTTGCAATATGTCATGCCAAATATTTTCAATAGATTAGATGCATTCTTGTATTGAATAATGAAAATTCTATTTGAATGTTGGAACACTTCAACTCCAAGATAATAGTGAAGTAATCCCAAATCAGTCATCCTGAATCCAACCTGTAATTCTTTCTTTACCTATACAATATGATCATTATTGGTCCCAATAATGATCTAGTTATCAACATACATTACTCAAATTACCATATTTTTTCCTTGTACATGCAAATATATGGTATCATCAGATTCACTTCACTGGAAGCCAACTTTGTGAAGATTATCATCCATTTTGGTGTACCAAGATCTAGGAGATTGTTTCAATCCATATAACTCCTTGATCAACTTACAAAATTTTTGTTTCCGTCCTTCGAGCTCAAAACCAAGAGGTTGAGTCATACATACTTCTTCATGTAAATATCCATTAAGGAAGGCACTTTTGACATCCATTTGATGTACTTTCCATCCCTTTTGAGATGGTAATGCAAGTATCATTCAGATTTTGTTCCACTTTTCTATTGGTGCAAAAATTTCTTCACAATAAATCCCTTCCTGTTGTGCAAAACCCTTGGCTACAAGTCTTTCCTCATACTTGTCTATCATTTTGTCTGACTTATACTTGATTCGGTAAACCCATTTGCATCTGATGGGTTTAACATCTGGAGGAAAATAAAAAAAATTCCAAGTCTCATTTTCTATCACGACTTTATACTCATCAACCATTGCTTGTTTCGATTATACATGTTTTACTACCTCTTTTAAAGTTGAGGGTTCAGTAAAATCATTTGATATTAAGGAAAAAATTTCTTCGTCCCTGTTTGAACTTCTTGTGACCATTTCAGTTTGTTCATTAGGCCTCATATATTTCAAAATTTTAATAACCCACTTATGGAGTTGATGTTGACTTGTTTGGTGATCTGAATTATCACCATTATTAAAGATAGGATTGATAAAGACATAAGCTCTCCTTTCCTCTGAAGCATTTGGAGGTGTAGTGTCATTATTTCATGAACTACTAGATGAATATTCAGATGAAATTTGTGATGAATAAGAAGGCAAAGTTGATGAATAATTGTCATGTTTTGAAGAATTCCAATCAATTTCAAACCAACATTGTTGACTTGGTTGATTACGCATCCTGAGTTTCTGTTTATCAACTTGTTTGTCCAATATTTCGAGAAGGATTTCTATTTCTGCAACACTCTTTCTTTTTGTTTCATCAAATATGAAATCTTTACTGAAAATGAATTTGTCATCATATAAAATCCGATACCCCTTCTTCTCATCAGAATATCCAAGCAAGATACATTTCACACTTCTTGAATCTAACTTAGTTCGCTTTTATTTAGGAACTAATGCATAACATACTGAACCAAAAACTAGAAGATGTTTGATTCGAGGCTTGAATCCATACCATGCTTCATATGGTGTGATCACATCCAAAGAAGTAGTGGGATATTGGTTCCTTAAGTAAACGACTGTATGAACTGCTTCAACCCAGTATGAGGGACTTAAATTTTTTAAGGTTAAAATGGATCGCACCATTCCCAACAAAGTGTGATTCAACCTTTCTATTACTCTATTCTGCTGAGGAGTATATACATTTTTCAATTGCCATATGATGCCCTTTTCACTGCAGAAAGTTTGGAATTCATTGGAAGTGAATTCCCCTCCATTATCAGTCTGTAATGTGCCAATCTTTTCCTTAGCTTCATTTTCAACCATACGTCAAAAAACCTTGAACCTTTCAAAGGTTTATGAATTTTCCTTTAAAAAATAAACCTAAGCCATTCTACTATAATTATCAATGAAGAGTAAAAAATATTTACATCCACCTAGAGACGTCTCTAGGGGTCCACAAAGATCACTATGAACAATTTGCTAACATATGTTTTCACACCATGAACCTATTGGAAATGTCTCTCTATTTTGTTTTCCATAAATGCAAGCTTCACATCTTGCATTTTCCTTCCTAAAAGTGGGAAGTCCTCAAACCATTCCCTATTTTTGAAGTTGAGAGAGACTTTCAAAATTTAAATGTCTATATCAGAAATGCCATAACCGTATAGGTGAAACCGTTGAATCCACAACTCCTGTAAAAGCTTGCTTCCGAGGAATGGCTTTTCCTTTCATCCTAAGAATCTTTCCATCTTCATATCATGTCATTGTTGTCTTCAAATTCTATTTGGTGGAGTTGATTTTCACCCACACGTCTTCCATGTTGACTTGATTACTTGCCTATCGAATTGTCACCAAGGATAACAAATTCTTCTTGAATGTCTATACATACCAAACATTCAAGATGATTTTCTCTCCAATTCCATGAAGAGAAAATTTCACTAAACCTTTTCCATAAGGTGTGTGTGTCGTATCATCAACCAAAAATATCAAATTTATTTGACATTCTTGAAATGCCCAAAAGAAGTCACGTCAAAAGGTCATATGTTGAGTATCTCCAATATCCAAGATCCAGGGACCTTCATAGTCACTTTTAAGAGAATAATGGGAAACTTCTAAAGTTGTTGATTTTGAATGTTGAAGTGCAATTAAAACGTATTTTGAATTATCATCCCCTTTATCATTAGCATACTATGCCAAAGTTGATTGTTGCTTAAGCTTTGGTATTTTCTCGATTGGAGTGCGAACATATTCTGCATAATGACCAATTTTGTTGCATCTCCTGCATAGAACCTGGTTGAAATCACTACCTCTTCCATACTAATTATTGCGATTTTGAGGTATTTCTGGCTGACTTCTCCTAAAGTTGTTTGATCCTTGTTGAAAATTTGTGTTTCCTCTTCTTTGACTGCTTCCTCTTCCTTGATTGTTTCCTCTTCATTGAATTCGTCCTTGGCCTTGTCCTCTATAAGTTGACTAATATTGATTACCACATCCTCTATTACTAAATTGATATCCTTTTCATCTTGAACTTCCAGTTGATGGCTTACTAGTATTTTCTTCTGTAAGGAAGACGTCTTCACCGATGTGTTTTTACTTCCCAAAAGTTTTATCATGTTGAGCTAACAATTCACTCAATTGATCAAATGTAATATTCTCTAACTTTCTTGTTAACTGAAAAGTTTCCAAGAAATGTGTATAAGAGGATGGTAATCCTGCAATCAATATTTTTGTCATCAAGAGGATAGTTTCCTATCTATATGGTAATCCTAGTAATCTTGTATAAGAGGATAGTTTCCTGTCTGATGTTCTTTAGTTTGTAAATGTACTCAAGCACATCTCCACCTTCTGTCAATTTTTGTTGAAGCAATTTCAATTTAAGGTCAACCCTTTTTGTTTCAGGTTGAGTTTCAAACAAATCCTTAAACATTTTCCAAGCAGTCCATGCATCAGATGCATTTTCAATATGAACATGAATTTCTTCATTAACAGAGGATTTAATTAATGCTAATGCCTTTTCATATTTTAGCTCCCATTTAGCTAGTGGTGTTGTATGAGTGGGTTTATTTTATTTTCCATCACCATTACATATGTCTTTCCATAGCTTGTTATAAATCAAAGTAATTTTCATATGTCATTTCCATGCTTTGTAGTTTTTGGATACTTCGAGTTTATCAAACTCGGAAAACCAATTTATAACTTTAGACGTTGTGAATGATTAAAAGGAAGGAATATAAGCCAGAAACCATGCACCACAAAAGAAGATGAGAAGAACACCACACATTGTGCCACAAAAAGAAAGCAAACTATTGGGGTTTGGCCTTAACCCTAGTATAGTCACTTGAAAAAGAGTGATTAAGATTTTTACTTGGTTCTAATCGAATATTACCTATTTGTTCCAATTTCACAATTTGACGTCTCTTCTCCTTTTATTTTTTCGTAAACAATGGAAGAAATAAAAAAAATTACAATGTTGCTTCTTTAAAACATTCAAAATTTAACCAACAAATTATGCTCTTTTCACCTTGAAGAAATAATGATTACTTAAATTTAATCGAATTCTTACCCCGTTGAAGTAAGGACTTCAAATTATAATATTAAATACGTATTTATTTGTCCCCTTAAAATAAACACCTCTTTTTAAATTACAACAAACTTCTTATCACTCCAAATCTTGTCACATAGTAACATAAAAGTAACTTCTAATTTATTTTAAATATTTTAAAACATAAAACTTCCAAATGTTTGCAATGAAATTTAAGTAAATCTATTAAAACTTTATTTTAAATATTTTAAAACATAAAACTTCCAAATATTTGCAATGAAATTTAAGTAAATCTATTAAAACTTGTGCACATTTGTTTTATGTATGACCCATTTTTTAATTAAAAAGAGAGCTTTTAATATTCATTTACGTGCATCCTTCATCCTTCACTTGTTTGATGAAAAACATATTCATTAAGTGCATCCTTCACTTGTTTGATGAAAAACATGCAAGGAAGAGGTGGTACACAACACAAACAAATATTTGTTTGTTAAAACTAGAATAACCTCGAAATGAGGTTAAGGAAACATCTAAGTGAATTCAAATTGTTAACTCCAATCCAATCAAACAAGGCTTTCAAACCTGTCTAACCACTTCTAGGCATTCTATAAATACTTACCTAGAAAACAATACTGTAACCAAGTTTCAAAATTTCTGCCAAGAAGCCAAATCTTCTCCACATCATTTTAAAGTAATATTTTTTCATGAACAACCTCTGTACAGAGAAATCAACACTCGTCTTCAAGGAATAACAGTAAGGATGAATTTGGAGACAACTGTTGTAATCCTTGCTTTCCAAAGAAAAAATGAGCAAATTGTTCAGTAATTTCGGTGTCCCTTCACCCACATGGAAGCTCTAGAGGAAGAGATAAATCATGGGTTAGGAAACCCCCACACCCAGCATGATTATTACTATCTGTTTGGGTTCGCAGCTTTGGCCAAAACTAAATCAAAATCAAGTGGACAGTAAGAGGAAACCATAAATGGAGTGAAAAAGTTAGATGACAATATACAGAACTTGAGGCGCAGCGAGAACATATCGGAAGAGTAGTCGTTCGATGTATGAGAAGCGTTGAATTTTTCCAGAAAATAGAGTGAAGTCTTCAAACATCTATGTGTCTGAGCATAGAGGGCAGTCTTAAATGTGGGATAAATGTGGACGAGGCATGGATATTAATCACTGCTTTGACATAACATAGATTCCATTTTTTTTATAAATTTTATACAGCTTTAATAATAGAGAATTGCAAACATCACATGATCTTTATATCTAAAACTCAAGTCTTGAAATAGATCTGCAATAATTTAGAACACACAATTTTTTTTTTTCCTTAATACAATCTTTGACAATTGACATACCAATCAATCGATGCAACGGATTTTTCCAGGATATTTTGACACTGGAATATCCTCTTCACCAAACACATCATCGTCAATTTGATACCAATTGAATAGAGATGAAGTGTCCTAGCACACATAAATTTTATTAAAAGAAGGAAAAAAAATTATACAATAAATGCAACAGCTTACAATCTTCAACATTACACTGGCATGAGAAAATGAGAGCTTTAATAAGCTCATCAAACTAAATCTAAGCTATTTTTTGTTATGGACATCTTATCACATTATCATGTAAATATGACAAGTGTCCATATACATTAAATAAATATTCTGACAATTTCCTATTATGTTGTTTCTAAGAAGCAACTATTTTCTAGACTTGTTATCTAATCTAAATAAATGCATTATAAAAAAGCCTACGTATAATAAAATAATATTATACTAAGTACTTTAAAATCATAATATTTAACATGAGTTTCTTTAGTATTGACCCACATTTCTCAAACTCATATGTAGCTCAACTCAACTTAAATACACATTCCTATAACAAACCATGTGAATGTATAATAGATGATGGTGATTTTCCCCACAAAATTCAAAATATCAAAGTTTTCCAACACATACATGATTTTTTTGTCTAATCGGATTTTTTTTTGAAGTTTTATTGCTTCCCATATAAATGAAACGGATCAATGAATATGTTTCCCTTCTATAATAAATGAATCGGGAATTTAACTTGATTCAGTTCTATAAAAAAAAACAAGAGTTTTTTTTGGATAAAGTTATATGGAATAATGCACTTAGAGGATCGATATGGGCCACTTGTATTCATTACTACCATTCAAATTGCATTTCAAGCCTCTATTGATGGACTAAAATCCATTTCAAAAACCATGCCATCATCATAGGATATTCTTAACTAAATTTATATTCTATTGGGTAACCAACATATGAAAGTATAAGTGTCTTTTAAACTTTTATCATTGCTTGGTTAACCCTCTACTAGTGAATTTTTTTTAATTTCAATTTCTATAGAAACAAAGGTTGTTGATGCAGGAGCATCCCTCACGACAAGAAAAACCAACGTGGAAGCGGAAGACAACTGGAAGACGTCCAGCGCAAGTTTTTGAATTTTCCCTTGAAGTTGATGCGC
>CBVK0104192912.1:0-10492 GCA_900067695.1 Picea abies
GTCTTATTTCCCTTCTCTTCATTTCTATTGGTTTAAAATTTTAATTTAGGATTCAATGTTTTAGTATTTTAAGGCGTAAATTATAAACTAGGGTGTACTAGGGTTGTAATTTATCAGGTCGTGTATACACAACCCTATACGTGACTATTATCAAAATAGACCATGTATATGAAGCCCTATACGTGACTTTGTAAACTGCAGCTCATGTACAAGTCCATGAGTTGAATTTTTTAAATGATATTGACTCAAAATTTGATTTTAAACTTGCAGGATGGTCCTAGAGTGAAGAGAAAGAGAGCATGAAGAGGTTGATTTTGTAGTACAAAGAGATCCAGAGGCTCAAATAGAATTAAGAAGATGCGGTCTATATAAATTTTGGGCTCTCAAAGGAATGAGGGCTCAAGTGAGACTACTCCAGATGTTGGTGAACTACTGGGATCCAGATACAGAGGCCTTCAACCTTGATGGGAAACCATTGTGGATTAAATTAGAGGGCATATAATTACTGACATGACTATCACATTAGGTTGAGGTGGTGAACCTAAAATCCCGAGGAGATGGGAGTGGCATGAATATAGAGGACTACATAGCCACTCATTGCGTTGCAGGGACTGAGAAGGTAGCGAGCCAACTCCCGATCAAAGCAATCAAACAACTGAGTCTCACGATCATTATCCTAGTGTTGGCACTGATCACAGGGTTAGCCTCATTGCATCAAGCATCAAGGCCACTTATGTTATACTCAGTGGAGTTCTTCCGACCCACGAATTATGACTAGTGCACCTCATTGTTGGCCAACATGAAGATCTAGCTAACAAACTACAAACAAGGTAGAAATAGGAACTTTGGGTCTACATCTATCTTATGTAGTTTTGTGTATGACGAATGGCATCGTCTGTGAATCCTAAGTAAACCGAAGAATTCGTTGACATATTCCAACCAAGGGAAAACTAGATAAGCAAGCCGATGACAAAAGGGAAAATATATATAAACTAAGATACACTAGCATACAAAGAATTATTCCCAAGCTTGGGGCTCAAGTGTAATATATTTTCAAGTAAATCCCATTTTTGGGCTCAATGAACATAGTCCCTTCATAATCTTCTAATTCGTAGGATCTTTTTTCTAAGATACGTTGCATGATATAAGGACTATGCCACATGGGGTTGAACTTGCCTGCCCCTAGTGGTTCTTTGGCTTGGTTCTACAAGAGGACCAAGTCACCCTTAGTGTATTACTGAGGAAAAACAAAATTATCATACTGGAACTTGACACATCATTTATTCGCTTCGATAGCCATAGAGGCATATCGATGTTTCTCATCTAGGCTCTCTAGGTGTACGAGGTGTTCTTTGAGATCAGTAGTGTTAGGTAGGAGCTTAACTTCTAGTCTAAGAGAAGGGATTTCGCATTCAATAGGAATAATCGACTCCACATCGTGTAATAACTGAAAAGGGGAAAAATCATGGAAGTATTAACCAAGGTTTGGTATGCCCAAAGCACAGGGTAAAGCATGAGATGCCAGTCATATTTTCTCTAGCTAATAGTTTTCTACAAAATGGTCTTGAAATACTTGTTCATGGCCTCTACTAGTCCATTTTCCTGGGGGTAGTAAGGGGAAGAATTACCATGTTTAAACCCCAGTTTCAATGTTAACTCTTTCATCATTTCATTTTGAAAGTGACTTCCATGATCAGTGACAATCTCACTCGATATTCTGAACCGGGCTATAATTTGATTGAATACAAAAAATGCAGCAGTCTTACCATCATATTTAATTGTAGGCATGGCCTCGGCCCACTTAGTAAAGTAGTCTACAACCATGATAATATGTTGATTCCCCCCAGCCAAAGTTAGGTTGAAATCCACAAAATCCACCCCCTACTTGGTGAAGGGACCAAAAGTAATAATCGGGTGAAGAGGGGTTGGATGCGAGCACATCTTCTGTGTGAACACCTAGCAAGGGTCACACTTCTTGACCGCTTCGACGCAATCTTTAAAAATAGACAACCAAAAATAATCGTCTCGCAATATCTTTTGGGATGTCACAAGCCCAAATAGATGACCACCACAATACCCACTGTGATAGTCGTTAAGAATAGACTCAGCCTTCTCATGAGTCAAGCAATGATGTAAGATATTATTTATGCCTCTGCGATGCAAAGTGTCGTCGATGATAAGGTATTTCTTAGCTTGATATTGTATACGTTGTCGATCGTCTCTCAAAAGATGCTGAGAAAACTTAAAGGTTTGAAGATAGATCAAAATGTCTCCATACCAGGGGTCCGAAGACGAGACAAGGAAAATGTGTTCATCCACAAATGAATTGACATGAATAACATCCTCATCTAACCGAGGGAAGTCTGATATTAACTCGGCAAAAAATAACGATTTCTTGGATTTTTCCGAAGAAAAATCGAGATCAAATTCTTGCAAGATGAAAATCCATTTATTATATTTTCCCCCGATGATATGCCTAGTCAGGACGTATTGAAATGGGTTGACATCAACAACTACAGTAGTTTTTCAAAGCTATTTATAGTTTCGTAATATTTGAACTGTGTGTACGGAAGCCAATGATAGCTTATCAACATGATATTACTTGAGTTTAGGGCCAACTAAGTTTCGACTAAGATAGTAAATAATGTGCTCGTGGATCTCACCATCCTCCTAAACTAAAAACATACCATCCATCCCTTCGAACGTGGTGATATAATGCAAGTAATCTATACTATAGTCTAGATGTTTCAACAGAGACTTTGATACTAGGGCTTTCTTAAGAGCATCGAAGGATTCCTGGGCTCACTTATCCCATACAGACAGAGTGTCCTTCGCTAAGAGATTCATGAAACCCTTAGTAATATTGACATAGTTTACTATAAACTAACATAAGAAGTTAGCTTTCCCCTATAAACCTTGAAGCTGACAAATGTTGGGTGAGGGAGGAAATCTAAGTATTACCTCAATTTTAAAGGATCCACCATGATCCCAGTCTCAGAAACTAAGAATCCTAAAAGACCGCCTGACCTAACGCAAAACATGCACTTATGAGGATTTAAACGAATGCGATAATAGTGGCATCTCTCAAAAACTAGCCGAAGGTGGGCAGAGTGATCCACTCTCTTGTGAGAGTGAGTAGTGAGATCATTGAGGTAGGATTCGAATATATTCTTGAGATTGTGAAAAGAGAAGGTCATGGCTCGTTGGAAGGTTTCTCCGATGTTTTTAAGACCGAAAGGCATTTTCTGGTATGTGAAAGTACCCTAAGGACAAATAAATCTCATCTTATGTTGATCCTCGGGTTTAATATGAATTTGATTGTATCCTGAAAATACATCCATAAAATAAAAAACCTTGCTTCTCGCACACTCATCGAGGATCTGCTCAATGAAAGGTGTCGAGAAATTTTCTTTCAAAAAGGCCTTATTTAGGTCTCAAAAATCCATACACACATGGATGGTTCCTTGCGTCTTATTCATGGGAACCAGATTAGATACGCATTCATTCAAGGGAGCTGTGTAGATGAAACTGACATTAAGAAGTTTCTCCACCTCTGCCTTAATAGCAGGGGCCTTCCTAGGATTAACAACTCTAAGTCGTTGTCGAATAGGTTTATCATCCGGGTAGGTTTTAATCTCATGTTCGACATTGCGAGGGTCGATTCCTGACATCTCTTCATATGACCAAGCGAATACATAATTCTTTGAAGATCTCGGTGTAGATCTAAATTTCTTCAGGAGAACAATCTACATCGATATATACATTTTCAATTTTACCATGAATAAGAGATATGTTGATCGTGACGGTAGGATAAATACTCGCCATGTTTCCTTCGATATAAATGTTGTGCGTATCTAGTGGAACTACGACATGACCGACTATTTCACTCAAGGTAGATCTAAAATCGTCTTGTTCGATCCTAACAATCTCTGGGAGTAAGTAAGAACGATGATGCATATCATCCCATGGCCTCTATGATTGCTTCATCCAAAGGTAAAGTATTATCAAGAAAATCATGTGAGAAAGATGATGAAGTGGCCCATATGGGCCGGAGAACAACATCCTCCTCATCCGTCTGTGAGGGGACAAGATATCGGTCGACAATAGAGTTGAGAACAACCTGATACACTATCTCTATTGTTGGAAGTGGCATTTCCATTCCAATATGTTTCTGACCTTCACAAGACAAGGTCGGGGAAGGTAGAGTCCAAGGATTGTTAAAATACAAAGTGAGAAAAGGAACGAACCTCATTGAAGAAGAAGACCTACTGGACATGGCATACATATGATGAATTGGTGCCACAAAATCAAAGGTACCCATACGGGAGAAATACATTTTGACACCAATATCCTCAGTTGACGACTAATAATTGTCGATCACAGGGATTGAAGGTCAAACTGATGCATTGGGGCTAGCGTGTGCAAAGGACAACTGATCAATCGTCACGATTTTCCCATCATGAGGAAAATATAAAGTACGAAAAATGGACGATACGACTACAGTCATAGCATAATTCCAGTTATGCCATAGTAATAATTTATAGTCAAGGGTCACATCAACCACCTCGACATCCACCTCCACTGTCTTTCAACCTAATTGGACCAGAAATGTAGGAACAATACCATGGGGATGGAAAGAACGACCATCAAATGCGGTCAACATAATCGTATATTGAGAGAGGGTTAGAGAGCCAATGTATTTCCAATAGGTTAGGTAAATCATGCACGTTGCAACGCCTTCATCAATAACAATATGTTTTATGCTATACTTTGAATAATCCACATGTATTTGAAAGGCCACATGGTAAGCCAAGCGAGGATTCACATCCGTGACGTCAAAAATTGATAACCTTAGAGCCACAGGGGTCTAAATCTCCTAACATAGATAACAAGGAATTCCTTTGTGAAGGACACGTCTGGAGTACCTCCAAAGTCGACATCGCACAAGAAGTTTGACCCAGATCCTCAACAATAGAGTAATTATGGGTAGTTCTAGCATTAGGGTTGTGGGTAGATCATTTGAGTACTCCTTGCGGAATATGAGGCAGAGGCTCTATATTTTTGATCTGTAAAGGTGTCTCCAGAGGAGGGGGAGACTCTAGACCTAGAACAACCTATGAAGAATTGTAATCACAAGACCGAGTGGCTACATTAATCTGAGACTTGACCATATTTATGCATAGATAGTCATTGTCATGCGTCGGTGGGTTTTGACTGCCACCCGTCGCATTTCCGGCATTAGAGGAGCTCAAGGCCATGTGTTGATTATGCGGAAAATGGTTAGTCAACACAAGGAGTGATAGAGATAAAATCCTCGCAGCTTCCTCAAGTTTTGGGCACAAGTGGGTAAGGTAATCATCAATACAAAGCTTACAAGGGAATTTCACCTTTCTCTTCTCTTTCTTTCCCTCACCATCATTAACTTCAATATATCATTGTTAGCATTGTCCTTGGGTTTATTGTCATTATTCCTCCCACCCTTACAATTGTTACAACGTCCTTTCCTTTTATTCCCTCATGGTTGTTGGTTACCATTCGGGTTGGTCGACGACTGCACAGAATGCACATCTGTCGACTGAGTGGGAGTGGAGGACATAGACAAAGATTTTCCTCCTACAAACTGGATTAGAGACAACTCTTTGAACTAGCTTGTCACCAAGTCTGTAGATTTAGCATTTTTGGAGCCTATAATTCCATCGGCATGAGGCCCATGATTTTGTCTAGGGTCATAATTTGACCTCAGTGCATCTGAAAGAATTTTGTATAACATCTAAAACTAAGAATATATGAGATCTAACTATTGGGATTTAAAAATTTCTTCCTCCTCAGATATTACCCCAGATGTTGAAACATCCTTTGAAATATAAGGAAGTAAAGACTTAAGAAAGCATTCCAATAGGAACTTTAGAGGAATGTAAACTTTTATCAACCTCTTCCGTCAACACCACTCTTGGATGTGATACGAGATATGGGTGGCTTTTTCCTAGAGGAGGGCCGAAAGAAGTTTTATGCCAACATCATAATGAACATGAAATTGGAAATGGTTGAGGAAAACTAAAACCATCTGATTAAAATTCTTGTACGTCCCCCTTGGAAGATCTATGTACCAGTTCGCTACAACCCCCATGAGGGTGCATTGAAACAATATTAAATGAATAGAATCGTCGTTAAGGGAATTGGAAGAGAACCAAATATGGAAAGTAGTGACGTTATCACTAGGATTCTCACTAGTCTAACCCTCAAATTTTAGAATATCTGAAGGGATCTTGGTGGGGATGGGGGGCCATGTCGGGTCATGACGCACCAGGTCATTCATTAATCTTGATAAGTATGGAAAATTGAGCATGACTAGAAAAGGGAGACGTGGTTGCAAAATCTGGCCCCAAGCTCCCTGGAAATACTGATGTTGGGGAATCATAGCCCATCCAGGGTTCTGGTATGCACCATGGCCCTATCTGGGGTTGTAAAACCCCCCTCCAAATGTATTCATAAGGCATTGGTTGGGTACCATTCCAGTAGGAATTTTATGATGAGGTTTCTAAATATTGCCCCCATCCAGAGTAGCTCCAAGATGGGGGTTTCCCATGGTATGAAATTGACCTCCCTCAGGGGTAAATCTAGAGGATAGAGGTGGATTCGGCATACCAAATGTATTATTCAGAATTGGTGTAGTGAAGGAAAAAGTAAAGGAAGGAACAAAGGAACTAACTTGTCTGCCCGATTAATTACTCCATCCAAGAGTGTTAAGACCAGGATTAGACCCAAAGAAAAATGAAGGTTAACCCTTGACCGAAGGATTCGTTTGGGGAATTTGAATTCCACCAAGCGAGAGAGGAGTATCGGAGGGGACATGCGCCCAGGTCCAATACTATGATTTGTATTCATCGCTAGAATGGAGGATGAAGGTTGAGATGTCAAGTTTGGAATACCATAAGAGAAAGGGTTAGATGTCATAGGTATGGACTGAGAATTATATCCAGGTGAATGAAAAATAGACCTAAAAGGGTTCATTGCAACGGGTTGAGTATTTACTATAGGTTGGACAAGAGTGATGATGGTAACCTACGACACTACAACCATAGTGGTTGAAGGCGTATAAGGAGTTCCATTAACTATGGTAGGTATGGGAGTTGAAGGACTCCCAGTATCTTTCTAACTCGACTCAATACTCATACTTGTATGGTCACAAGTCTGGTAGGTGGTGTTGTGTGTACCACGTTCGATAGATTTACAACTTTTAGAAGGTAAAGACTCAAGATGCGGTGGTAACTTAAACCAATGGCAAGACCTGTGAGGAAGTTGGTCTGGCTCCATGATGACTCAAGAATTGAGATATAAAAACAAATCCTAAGGCCAAATAACAATCAAAGAGAACGTAAAAATAAACAAAAAGGGAAAATATGCATGCAAATAGGATAAAGTGGTTTAAAGGGGCCTCCCTCCCTAAAGTACGTATGTATCACCCAATAGGGGCCTGAGACTCCCTTAAAAATATTGGAGGTATCAAAATCAGTTATAAGGGCCCTTGTGGGCTTAACAATGCAGTCGATCAGATCCCCTCGGAGAGGTAATCCTTCAGAAAGGTTGTGTGTTGTCCGACCCTTATCTGACTCAAGGTACCTGCAGAATAACCCCTGCAAGTAACCTATGTGGATACCTATGTCAAGCAACTAAATCCACCATGATATAACCATTTCAAAGAAGAATAGTCGTAAGTTAGGTCCACCATATGGGCAAGGTAACAAAGCCCGAAATATCAAAATCATTTCCTCTCACAGAGGTAAAGGTACTAGAAAGACCCCCATATACGAATAGATCCCCAAAAATATCTCTGACGCTAAGAAGGTATTGGAGGGATATCTCCACAACCAACTTCACATGACCTCGTGCTTAACTCTGGTGTGAGTGAAGCCTCTTGACGTCACCAATTATACAATGTATTTCACCACTCCCTTGGTTAGACACATATGTTGAGTTTAATAGCCTTGGATAAGTTTACTCACAAAATCCAATTCCAAGTCTCTAAATCTTAAGCTAGTTTGTGCACCCTGAAAAATAAAATCGTTTCAAATTAATTTTAAATTTATCAATGTTACTTTTAGTGGATTTATTTACTCAAAATATTTGGTCGTGAAACTAATGATGTTATGACTCAACAAGTAAAATAAATGAATATGAGCATAATTCAAAGTCCTAAGTTCAATTCTCAATCAATTATAAGATTTTAAAAAATGCAACTTTCAATTCAACTCTACAATTTCAAATAAGATGAAATATTTCCATAAATGTATCAACATCAATAATAAGAACCCAAAATATCAAATGCCAACATGAAAAATGTATATTTTTTGTATTTTCAATATAAAGAAATGAAAATTAAAGGACTGGAAAACAACTTGATATATAAACCCTACTGTAATAAAAAAGAGACAAACCAAGCAGGATATCAAGAAGAAAAGACCCAACCCAAGATGCAAGGACAACCAATGAAAAAGATGATGAGAAAGAAAAACCTCCTGAAAATTCAACCAAAGAAAGGTTTAATATCACTCTGGAGGCACTTAACAATTATGACAGAGACCCAAGAAGACTCAGCAACCATCAAAACTTACCCAACAAACACCAAACTCAGAAATCAAGAAAACAAAGATGATGCACGCAATTGTTTAGAAGAACACCGTGTATGTACGCCCCCTATAGAATGATATCTCTCATATGTACGCGTCTGTCAAGGGAAAATCGTGTATATGTATTAAAACACCGCAAAGTTAAGGATACAGACAAGAAAATCATTTTCAAAATGAAAATAGGATGTCAAGCAATCAAACAACAAGAAAACTCAAGCTAACTGAGAGCAATAAAAGGAGAAAAACACTCCAAACCCCGAAAATAAGATCCATCCAAAACATGGTTGCCAATTCTTTTACGAGGAAAATCACTCTATGGCATGGAGTAAACTACAATAGATAGAATGATTGCAGAAATCAACTCTAGTCTCAAGTATGTTATGTAAACAAATATTCTAATAAGACAAGATAAAGAGCCTACCTCACCCAGATGTTCAAAGAAGACCATTGTTGAGAACTCGACTCAAAGATATACATCTACAAATTGTCCTCAACAACCAAGATACACAAGCATATGGTTATGATATATACAATTAGCACATATAATAGCATAATCCATCAATATTCATAACAAATATGCCCATGGAATAACAATTCAAATATTTGCAAGACATTTATTGGACGAGAAAAGATTATTTCTATTAAAATATGATCAACAAAAGTGTATGAATAAAAAACTTCCAAGTTGGCACGTCTTGGAACCGAGAAACTAAGTCCCTTCCAGCTGGGCCTTCACCAAAGGAAATTGCATACAAGAGAGACAATGAGGTTCTCTATCAAAGAGGGAAGAGCTTGGGAGCTGAACAATGTGTTCAGACTTAAAAGGACAAAGGGATGCAAACTCAATATGAAGTGAATAATTTCTCCAAAGTAACTTTTCTCTCAAAGTTGAATTCTTCTCCTTCTCCACAGCTTAGATATGGCCCACTTATAGCCTTAAAATGGTATTGAAGGGTAGAGTTGGAACGTTTCCAGTATATGGAAGGTCAAGGATCATGGATCTCGTGACGTGACATGGAAACCTGACACCATTTTTAATTTTGGGCACAAAACCTGATGTACGCAGGATGTAATGGTCCAACCTGGATATTTGTATAGTTGTTAGGGCGTGTATATGTCGAAAAATACAGTTTTTAGGTCTAGGAATTACAAAAAGGGGACTTCAAGTCTTCATAGGGAAATGAAAAAGGCTTTTGAGAAAGTTGCATGGGCTGAGGAAAATCTTTCTATAACACATACCAATCAATATCTGTAGACATGATAATACCCAAATATCCATCCTCCATCCTTCTTAACTCGAGAAGAAAGTGGGACTTGTGGTGCATGTCTTCCCAAGGATTCTCGGCTAAATTCATTACTTCCAATATGGATTTTTTTGAAGGAAAAAACATATCCAATAAGTCCACGGAAAGAGGAGATTTGGAGGCTGACACAAGCGAGATAAACTAATCACATTCCTTCATTGAAGAAGAAGTGTAACTAGTGTTTTTTGAGGCCATTTGAATGGAATGATAAAATATCCTAGATAAAGAAAAAGACATATACATTCATGTATATCATTTATCCTCTACTAAGATAGAAGGATTTGGTAGTACCTATAAATATTCAAAATATGACATTCTGAAGAAAAAATTTGCAATCGTGGAGTCTATAGTGATTGACAAGATCACACATGTAGGGTAAGAATCAATATAGGATATGACTGAAGGGAGATAAAAAAAACAACTCATAATCATCACCAAGATCAATATGTGTTTCTAATAATATACCAAGAGAAGTATTCTACATCATCCATAAACCATGTGTCAACAATACTACTAACAAGTGCCTCCAACCATGTACCAGGTATGTACCAATCATGTGTC
>CBVK0104192936.1:0-11186 GCA_900067695.1 Picea abies
CAAAGGTCTGTTGTAGGCATCAAACTTCCAACAACCTGTAGAAGAAAGAACAAACACTGAAATGTGCCAGGATGACACAGTTATAGTAACACAATGATCATACCTACATCACGGTGGCTACTGTGTTGAGCTCTCAACACACCCTAAAAAAGTCTCTACCAAACTCTACTTTTTGGGTACCACTTATTGTTTAATTTAGAACAATGTTGTTTTCGCTTATCTTTGTTTTCTACAATTTCTCGATTCTTTAAAAGTTTCCCTGAACATGTCAAAACCATCACAACTTAAAGGGAGTAACATTTGACTAAATAATCAACCACTAAGTCATTTCACCGAACATGTCGAAACCATCACAACTTAAAGGGAGTAACATTTGACTAAATATTCAACCACTAATTCCTTTCACCTGACACGTCCGAATTTCGACACTCGGAAGAATCAGAGGTGAAAGAAAATTGTCCTAGAAAACTAAGGACATCAATCATCGGTTTTCGTCGGCATCGGTAAATGGGGAGTTGTTCTTTCATGATAAGCATTGCACAAGAAAGTTATCGATGACTGACTTCATTCAGCATCGGCAAAAAATGAAAGGAAGTAGTCATTTGCGGGCAAAGGGAGGAATCACCAACGACCGATCCCGTAAAACGTTTATGCATCGACAAATTTCCAAGAAGCTATCCCGAGGGAAAGGATGCAATAAGTTCACCCCCGGTTACTAACCCCTGATATATAATTGGCATCAGTGATTCCTAGGCTAGGAAAGGAAGCGTGCAACTGAAATAAGGTTACCACCTTTGTTGGCACTCATGAGTCCAGTCACCTATCTTTATCTGCCACGTGTCACGTCAGAACCATCCGAAGAAAGAAATTGGCATCAACGGTTTTTATTTTGTAAGGAGTATCAACGAAGAATCTCGTAGCCCTACACTGATCCCCGACTTCCCCTTTCAGAAAATGATACGATGGGACATTTTATCTCTAATATACGCTAGATATGATGCATTTAATTGATTGATTAATTCCAAGATCATGCATTAGTTAGATATGATGCATTTAATTGATTGATTAATTCCAAGATCATGCATTAGTCTCTAATTTGTGCGCAAATCCCAAAGACCATTTTAATCTGTAGATACAATGCATCTCCCTCCGTGCCTCCACCGTGACGCTACGTAAAATTGATTATAGAGAATTGGCGGTAAGTAGTATAAATTTTTTCCCATTACTTGTATTAGCAGCTTGATGTGACTGGTAAGTTCTCTCTCGTTATATTACCCTGAATTATTATGAGCCAGAGCATTCTGCGTGCAAAGAAGTCTGGAACATCCATAAGAGCGAGACAAATGACCTAGATAAGGATTCCAGGGAATGAGGTCTTTGAAGAAACCTACCACCAGGAAATCTCCTAGAGTACCAAAACTGCAAGAATCAGAAAAAGGAGAAGGCTCCTCCCCAGTTGTTGCAAGGAAATTGGAATTCACTTCCAAGCCAGCGTCGATCATCAAGACGATCACCAAAGAATCCTTCGCTCAACCCCCGACCTTTGGGGACACGGAGGTGAACATTGGGACCAAGAAAACATTCCCGCGATGGGAAGACCTATTCAAGGAAATAAAGCACGAAGAATTTCCTGAGTATGCCCCGCATAGTGATCCTAACACGAGGAAGTTGGATGATGAGGTCTTCATCAAAATCCACAAGGCTTACCTACACATGGTGGTGAGTAAGACTCCGGTATTCCCTTACATTGAAATTTTGAAATGGCTCATTGATCACATCGATTCATAGAAGTGTTTAATTAATGATGATAATGGTCAAATCATTAGGGTTTTCCTCCCAGTAGAAGTCCAAAAGCTCTTCCGGTCTGCTGAGGAGCCACGAAGAATTTCCTGAGTATGCCCCGCATAGTGATCCTAACACGAGGAAGTTGGATGATGAGGTCTTCATCAAAATCCACAAGGCTTACCTACACATGGTGGTGAGTAAGACTCCGGTATTCCCTTACATTGAAATTTTGAAATGGCTCATTGATCACATCGATTCATAGAAGTGTTTAATTAATGATGATAATGGTCAAATCATTAGGGTTTTCCTCCCAGTAGAAGTCCAAAAGTATTACATGCTCAAGCAGCTAGATGAACGTCTGAAAAAGGATTTTGTTGTGATGTTTTATTAGAAGCATGACACCAGAAAAATCATGGTGTACTAATGGAGAGAAGACAAAAACTTCACCAACCGAAACTCCGGCTGGTACCCAACGGCCAACCTCAGACAACCTTATATCTATCCAATGGCACTCCTTTGTCGATTGCATGGAGAAAAATATTTCTCAAAGTTTTTGGAGGCATGGATGCCTTTGGCTTATACTGTCACCATCTCCAGAACAAGCTTCAATTGGGGCATGATCATCTCCAAACATATTAGCACCTGCATTCTACAGGCTCAACAGCCGAAGGAAGGAGAAACTCCTACCTTCTACATGGTGTCTTATCAATTGGACGTCATCTGTGCAAGAAATGTCTTCTCAGGAATGAACTTGAGTTGGCACACTTTCGAGATCCTAGTCCATGTCTATTTTAGCATTGTGTGCGAGAACAGGTATAAAATATCCTACTCTCTCATTTGCAACCAATTTATCGCACCGATTCATTTCTTACTATTCAAGAAGGAGTGCCCAAGGCTGTCTGATGTGGCCAAAAAAGTTATATCGAAAGTCGGTCATTGGTACCTAGACGAGCATGGAAGCTACATTAGGGTTTTCAGTGCCACAGGAGCACCACATTTGATACCTTTATATGTCCCCAAATGACTGGTACTAGGGAAAATATGTTACCAAACTATCTTGCAGGGGTACAATGCCACTTTGGTGAAGGATAAGAAGCGAGAATTCATACCCTATGTGTTTCATATTGGCTTCTACCAGGTTAAAGACACTGTGTAAGACAAGAAAGAGGGATTAAGTCAATTGGAATTTCGGTTCCAGACAGGACATTTGCACAAGAACGATCCCAAGGGTCTGGTCTCAAAACATGCATCACAAGTATCGTCTTGTTGGCCTTATGCCCATGACTAGTTTGAGGATGAAATATTCACTGAAAACGCTCAATATTGGGATGAGGTAGTGGAATGAATGGCTGACCCTAGAATAACCAAGTTCAAGGCCATGAGTTTGTTGGACAACTGAGAGGGGGGGGTGAATCATTTGTTACCGTGCTTAAACAATTATGCTTATTTTAAACTCTTTGTAGAGAACTTAGTGACAATAACAATAATGCAGGGAGGTAAGTAATAGAACATATGACTTTAGTCACACATATGAAATATACAGAGACAAATATTTCCTGAGGAAACCCATAAAGGGTAAAAACCTCTTCTTCTTGGTATGATAAGTAATCTTTACATTATGTACATTATCATACATATGAGCTTCAACTCATTGTGAGGCTACAACCTCTGTTTTACAAGCTCCAACTTGTTTGAGAGCACCAACTCTCTGGTTTCTCTAGCACTCACTAGAAGGAAGCACCAACTCCCTGAGTGTTCCATCACCAATTGGATGGAAGCACCAACTTCCAGTTACACAAGATCCAACCTGTATAACAGAGAACACTTGTTCTCCCTTGCACCACCCTACCACCCTGGTTTTTCTAGCTGCAACCAGATGGAAGCTACAACTCCCTGTGTTCAAGCACCCACTTGAACCTATAAGGACAACAGTCCTCCCTAGAACCTCCCTACCACCCTTAAATATCAATATTTTCTACTAAAACGTATTATAGTGATATAATGTTCATCAATGGCTTACCAGTCTCATCATTGTTCTTCTATACTGCCATGCTCTGTCTGCCTCATTGTCTTCCTGCACACATGCCTTGCACTTTATGTTCTTCTGCCTTTTATGCTCTCTAAGCCATGTCCATTCAATGCACCATTCCTCTTCTGTGTATTTCATCTGCTGCACACTGCCTCCTTCTACATGCCTGAATCACTCTCAACAGCAACACTCATCTCTTCTTTGTTCTGCATTCTTATACTCTCTGTGCATCTTCTGCATCCTCTATTCAAAATGATTCTGCATGCTCTCCCCATGTCAAGTGCTCTGCCTAATCATCATTGCAACTCTTCAGCTTCTCAGGCAGTTAAACCCATGCATCCATCATCATTGGGTGTTATGCCGATATTCCTTAGCGTCTCCAGTGGTTGAGACTCTTTGTCTTCTCTGTCATAGTCGAGCTCATTCCCTATCGTGTAGTTCCAGGCTCCAACGGTCTTGCTTCTTTCAATATCCTCTATGAATAGTCTTCATTCCATTAGAAGATTCCTTGAGACTCTTCATCTTCTCTGGTGATCACCCTGAAGTCTCTTCGAGTCATTTGGCAGAAACCATCAGTTGTTTTTAGCAGTTACACTGCGAACCTCCAAGAAAACGCATCAACAACTGAATCACCAACCGTCCAAGAGTCATGATTCAGTTCTGCTAAGTGAATTGTAACTAATCGATTAACTGTGAAGAGCAACAATATCCCTTTGATCAAATTTCCAAGTATCCAACACTATTGGATTAAAATCACAGGGTCTCACGTTGATTTCTCCATTTCGCATTTCAGCATTTTGGCATTTCGGCATTCCTGTGGTGAAGAGTCTCAACTCTTCATGTTATGATCACTGAAAAGGATCTTAGCTTGGTGCTAGCTCCTCCCTCTCACATGACCATTGACGGTGACCACATCCTACACCAAAAGGTGTTTTTTGCATTTCGACATTTCGTGATTTTGCATGTCGCGAATTCCTGTTGCGAGGCATCTTGACTCTCCAAGTCGCAATCTCTGAAATGGAGTGTAGTTGTTAGAGCCTTCCTCCAACTCTCGACGATGTGACCATAGCCTATGACCACTCACTAATCATTTGATCACTTCTCTCTTCAGATCAATGGTCCATGATCCATGGTGATTGGACGACTATCCTTCACCCCGAAACTTCATCTTTTGGGACTTTGGTGGAGAGGTGATGATAAAAATCTCGAAACTAAATTACTGGAATGATGTCACTCGATGAAGTGTTGTGATCTGTGTGTCTACCATGTGTCACTCAGAATTATGATTTCCAGGTTCCTAAAATTCCAAATCAACTTGACACTTGTCCTTATATGATTGTGCCACGTGTCCTCTCTGATGTAGGCTGCCACCTATCCTTGCTGACATGGTCTGCCACATTCACCTCCTGGGTTTGATGGCCTAGATTTTTCCTTGATCCAACGACTAGGATTATTTCATGATTTTTCATATCGCGATTTCGAGAGGTTAGGGAACCCCATTCCTTTTATCTTTGATTTCCCAGTCTGCGAAACTCTGAAATGGAGTCTTTGTTTATGTGCCTGTTTCGGGATTTCGGCGTTTCTCATTTCGTAACTTCAAGACTTCTGTGATGAAGAGTCTCGAATCTTGACTCCTCCACCTCCCGGTATCCGAAACTCTGAAATGGAGTCTTTGTTGATGTGCCTATTTCAGGATTTTGGCATTTCACATTTCGCAACTTCGGGACTCCTGTGATGAAGAGTCTCAACTCTTGACTCCTCCAACTCCTCGTATCTGAAACTCCGACATGGAGTATTTTTTGATGTGTCTGTTTCAAGATTTTTACATTTCGTATTTTGCAACTTCGGGACTCCTGTGATGAAGAGTCTCGACTCTTGATTCCTCCAACTCCCGGTATCCAAAACTCAGAAATGGAGATTAAGTCTTGGTTTCGCATTTCGCAATTTTCTGTCGTGAGTTTCTTCCTTGACTCCTGGAGTTTACGCTTTTGAATGGGATCCAAGGATCACTTTTTGAACTTGCCATTTCCATGCCATTATCCCTACATTGTTGGTCGTGATATTTTCCATCAATGAAAAACACGCATACTCTGCACTATCTCTTATTATCGTATCGAGATTTCTTTGCTGCTTCTTCCCAAAATAATTCTGGTGCCTGCCTAGCACATTCTTCTTGTACTTAAGCCATCGTCATTGTTGTACTTGACATCAGTGACAAGAATACACTGCCTGTAAAACATGCCAACAATCTCCCCCTTTGGCATTGATGGCAACAAAGGCATCCAGACTCTTTTCTCCCCCTTTGACATCAATGTCAAAGAACACATGCTCCCCCTGAGATGTTGCAATATTTTAGGAGGTATTAGATATTAAACTAACAAAAACTCACCCTGACAGGATGGACTCTCTTATTTGAGGCCTGCAGAATATTTTTATCTAAACCAAAGTCTTCTCCTTCTGATTCTTGGACCTGTTCATCTTCAGCTTCCGTTGTATCCTCTGTAGAATACTCAAAATTGCTCACCTCTCTTACTGGGACTCCTTCATCAACCTTTTCTTGTCATAACTGGATGACTCCCCCTGTCATTGCTCTCTCTCTACTTCTGACTAATTTTCCCCTTTTCTCCTAAAAGGTTATCTTTCCTCTTGTTATCTCTACAGGATGTCATGTATATCATTTTGTAAAATAAAATGTTGTTGCTGAGGATGTTGTTGTCCTACTGAAACACTATGTAATTGTAGCTTGTACTCTTCAAACAACCCTTGCATCTGCCCATTGAGTCTCATCAATTTCTATTACTACAAATTCATTTTTCTTCCATGATTCTTACAACCCAAGGCTTTTATGAACATATACATCACAAGATAAAAACACTACAAACATTCTCACATCTGTTTTTCCTTTTTACAAATGGAGGACCTGTATCAGGTTTCTTAGGAGCACTGATTTCTACCTTGTTGAGTCCAATACTGGATTTGTCATTTGGTGATCTCTGACTATCCAAGATTTTATCCAGGGTCATGGAACTGTTCAAGAAATTGATTTGGGTGTTTGACTTCTCAACCTTCAAAACTTCTTCTTCCAACATATGACATGATTCTTCTCCTACTTCTTTCATGGGATAAATGATAACTGAACATTCTTTTATTGTATCTGAATCTTCTTCTTTACTTGCAGGGGAGGATTCAGCATCAACATTGTTGTTTGTCCTTATGATTTTAGCCACCACTTGTCCTGAGTTTACATTTACCTTACACTCTTTGGATGTGAACACCTCTTCACTACCTCTGTCACACTTTTGACTTGTACTGAGCAAATTATGTTTTAGACCATCCACAAGCAGAACGTACTGGGCATATCCTTTGTCATTACTCAAACTCACCATCCCTCTATTCTTGATTTTACCTGGTTCATCATTTTCAAGGATCACATTTCCTGTTTTTATTTTACTTATGGACATAAGCTTATCCTTGTCTCCAGTCATGTGTTTGGAACATTCACTGTCTATATTCCTGGAGGCCTTTTGTTTTTGAGTTGAAAGTGCTAGACCACATTTTTCACTATCTTTCCTTTTCCATGTGCTGGCCTTTCTATCTAAGAACTTTATCCTTGGATCTGCTTTGTAATTATTCAGATGGAAGTTTGCAGCTTTGTGACCAAAGTTGTGATAGTTATAGCATTCAATCTCATTGTTCAAGAGGTCAAAGTTATTGTTGCAGCATTGTCTACTCATTGACTGTTTATTATTTCTTGACCTCCTCAGTTGCATGTCTCTAGACTTAATTTGGAAATTTGCAATATGTGATGGTTTGTTACTTTGTTGTATCATTCTTTGTTGTGGTAGATATTTATTCCTTGGAAATCTTAATTTCTCATGTCTAAGTCTTAAAAAACAATTTACAGCTTTGTGACCAAAGTTAGAACAGTAGAAACAATATCCATAGAAAAATTCTTTGTACCTGGAAAATGGTTGTCTTCTTTGAGAAAATAGATTTCTTCCATGTTGATGATTTCCTTGAGCAGGGAGTGTATTACTTCCTTGTTCTACAGATTCAGTTCTGGCACATTTTTCTTTACTCCTCCTGGGCAGTTGATTATCTTCCTTTGTTTCTGCAGGTTTGTTGTCGTCATTGGTTGTAGATTTGAGAAACTTGATGAAGTATTTGTTGCTTGGATGAACACTACTTGATCCCTCTTCATAACCCAAACATGTTTTCAACTTTGGATTCCTTTGATGATTCTGAATGGTGTCTAATCCTTATAAGGCTTTGATACTTGATAGATTCTGATGATACAAGGCTTGAAACTTCTCCAACTCTTTCCTAGTTTTCACTACTTCTTCTTCCAGAGATTTACAACTTGCCTTATTTTCTGATAACCGTTGTTTCAGAATGTCCTCGATTTTCTTTGCCTCTTATAAATCCACTTTTAGTAGGGAAAAGTCTTCATCAGGCCATTTACTATCTTTCTCGAACTGTATCAGCAATTGTTTGTGCTTTCTGTTCTTAATTCTGACTCTATCAATCTCTTCCAGTGCACTGATCATTTCTCCTTCCATATCAACCACAACTTCAGATTTCATTAGCCTCACTTCCTGTGATTTTATTATCATAATCATATTAGTCCATATGCATGAAGTCATTGTCCTTATCTTCATGCAAGGAGTCACTATTATTGTCTTCTGAAGAGTTAACATCGTTTACACATAAACTTTTATTTCTGCCAAATCTCTTAGGTTTGAACTTCTTTTCACCTTCAGATTTCTGATCATGTTTCTTGTGTGGACATTTATTTGCAAAATGACCTATCTTACCACAATTTAAACATTTGAAGGGTAGCTTACCTTGGTACTTGCCTGATCCTTTCTTTAGTCTTCTCACGAATTTTTCTTCAATTTCATCAGGCTCAGAATCTTCATTCTTATCTGCTTTAAATGATGCTTCTCTAGAGGTGGGTTTATTTGTAACTATCCTCATTTAATATGTAGTCAATGTTCCTAGAAGTTGATAAAAAACCAAAGCCTTTATATCATTAAGTTCTTCTATAGTTGAGACGTTTGGGTTGAACCTATCTGGCAAAGATCTCAAAATTTTCTGAACTAAAGAGGGTTCCTGAATTTTTTCACCAAGTGCTTTCATTGCATTTACTAGTTCTTCAATTCTTAGAAAATACTTCCCAATGGTTTCATCTTTCATCTATAACTTTTCAAATTGTACTATGTAGGTTTGAATCTTGGCATCTTTTACCTTCTTGGTTGAATTTCCTTCATGGCTTGACATGTTTAAGCTCTAGGATCTACCCTTAGATAAAAGGGGTCGGCTCTGATACCAATTGTTGAACAAATGAGAGGGGGGGTGTGAATCCGTTGTTATCGTGCTTAAATAATTATGCTTATTTTAAACTCTTTGCAGAGAACTTAATGACAATCACAATCATGCAGGGAGGTAAGTAATAGAACATTCGACATCAGTCACACATATGAAATATATAGAGACAGATATTTCCTGAGGAAACCCATAAAGGGTAAAAACATCTTCTTCTTGGTATGATAAGTAATCTTTACATTATGTACATTATCATACATATGAGATCCAACTCATTGTGAGGCTACAACTTCTTTTTTACAAGCTCCAACTTGTTTGAGAGAACCAACTCTCTAGTTTCTCTAGCACTCACTAGAAGAAAGCACCAACTCCCAGAGTGTTCCAGCACCAAGTAGATGGAAGCACCAACTTCCAGTTACACATGCTCCAACCTATATAACAGTGATATAATGTTCATTAATGGATTACCAGTCTCATCACTGTTCTGCTACACTACCATGCTCTGTCTTCCTCACTGTCTTCATGCACACATGCCTTGTGTTTTTTGTTCTTCTTCCTTTTATGCTCTTTGTGCCATGTCCATTCAATGCACCATTCCTCTTCTATGTATTTCATCTGTTGCACATTGCATTCTTCTACACGCCTGAATCACTCTCAACAACAACACTCATCTCTTCTTTGTTATGCATTCTTATACTCTCTGTGCATCTTTTGCATGCTCTCCCCATGTTGAGTTTGTTATAACCCTAAATTGCACCATTCATGCTTACCTGGCATCAGGCCAACTCATTTCCCTTCATTGCCAAAGCCATGTTGAACAGACTCTTCAAAAAACCTCTTAAACCAAGTAACCCGCGCCCTAACCCACTGTTGGGCGCATTGGAACGCTTGCAGGCCTTATACTGCACATGTTGGAACGCGGGTTGGCCCACTACAGCCAGCGTTTACCTAACAAAGAAAAAAATCAGGAAAGTTTCTGCTAGGAAAAAAAGCTTTGGGTCAGTTAACTGGAACTCCCAGCCATGCATGGTCGAGAGTTCGTCTAAAACCCTAGCTCCTTCTAGCCTATAAAAGAAGGGGTAGGGGTACTATTCAAAGGAGGAGCAGTTGGAGGACAAAGAAGAGGAGGAGCCCAGGATCAGGATCGAGGAACGATGGTCGATATCTATAATCATTGTAAGTTGATTCATCTTGAGATTAATGAAAAGATACTTTTCCCGTCCCAAATACACGAGTTGTATATGTTTTATTTGATTTGTGTTTAATCTCTAATCCTCTAGTAGAACAATAGCATGCATGTGTAGTTTTGTCTTGATTGCAGGACCACTTTTTGGAAGGAGCAGCAGAAGCAAGAGGGATAAAGCTCAACAGAGGATCTACACCAACCGTCGATAAAAAGGTTAGTTGGTTCTTCCCATGTNTTCTGAAGGGTCATGATCTGCATGCAAGTTTAAGCCCTAGCTTGTTAGTCTATAGGGTAGAATAACCCCACAACAGAATTGGTGACTCAACTGGGGACATTTCCCTTAGGGTTTCCCAGATTTTGTTAAAGGTCTTTTGGGTAGTTCAAATAAGTTCAGTTTCTGTTTCTTTGTTTATTTGTTGTCTGTTAGGTCAAAAGCTAGCAAGGAACCTGGTTATCAATACCAGTTTTTCCTTGGCTGTTGCTTGACATTGATTCTCAGGACACACAGAGGTACACATGGCCTGTAGAAGGCCTGCACGCATGTGACCCACGCCCTAACCTTCTACAGCCCGTGTTTGAACGCCTGTTGTAGTGGTTTCAGTAGCGTGTAGATCTCGGGAAGCTTAAGAGGCAGTCTCCTCTGCCCTGTCAGAAGTTTACCTTCTCATGGGGATTTCTAGATCCTGTCTGGGTCTTGTTGGTTTAGTGTCTTGCTTTTCAGTCTGCCTTTTTGTGTTAGTCATTCATTGCATTTGTTTTCTTTTTTGCAAATTTTCTTTTTCTGTTGAAGTGCTAGCATCCAAGCCTTTTGGAGACCCTGGTTGTCAATACCAGAGGCCTTTTTCAGGTCTGGGCTGCCTG
>CBVK0104193036.1:0-11015 GCA_900067695.1 Picea abies
GGAGTGTGCATGCATACATGCCACGATTATCCTCCAATTGGGGTGCACTAACTATGGCACAATTATTCGTTCATGAGGGTGCACTCTCTATAATGATTAGCGTTAGTCAAGGACACTTCTTGCAAGTGTATAGATATATTGTATCTTCCCTTGTCTCTTATTCTATAAAAGAGATGAAGGGTGCACCATTGAGATATTGGGCAAGTTAGAGATTTGATCTTTTGCTTTATGAGTTTATTCTTTACAATTGGTAGAATACAAATGTTGTTGAGTGTTCAAAGCTACATGTTCATTGTTCATATTATCAACAATACAGTATTATAGATTAATGTACACCATAGTTGTTTTGATTGGTGTTTTCAATTTTAAGCTATCTAGAATTTAGGTATAGTTGTTTTGATTGGTGTTTTCAATTTTAAGCTATCTAGAATTTAGGTTAAATTCTCGAGTGCAAAATTTGTTTATGCAAGTCCAATTTTTTTCAAGAATTTGAATGCTACTATGAGCAATTTTCCACCCAACCATAGGCACCCAATGTGTATGCTACCACAAAGCCAAGGTACAAGGCCACCAAGGCAAAAGGAAGGAAGCTACAGGTTTACAATGCACTCAACATAACCCACTCGCTTTCATGGCTCAATAATTTGCTCACTACAAAGCACTCTAGGCCTCTCATCTAATGATCATCAATAATGGCACTCTTCCACCGCCTACACAACACAAGGGAAGTTCCTTCCTTACTTTGCTTCAACAATGGCTCAAGAATCTCCTTCCCCTTTAGCGCTTTTCAGTGTATAGATAAAAAGAGTCCAATATATTAATTGCCCTTTGAGAATAACCTAGGAGAATAAAACTTAAGGCTCTAAAGTGACGAGTGAGCAACAATAAACAATGGGTGAAGGCTTCCTAGCTTTCCCATCATCTATACTCATCTACATTGTATCTATTTCTCATCCAAGATCTGTAATTCACCCTTCATGGTGTTGACTTTGATCATTTTTAAATTTGGACAATGAGTAACCAATGGAGAATGTAGCATGAAAACTCTCATAGGGAGAATGCATATAAGAATGGTGAGAATGACAATGACCAATAACAAAGAGAGAATGATTTTCCATGAGGTAGGAGGATGAAGAAATCTTCATACTTTATCAAAATGCATGTACATTGTCCATGCTTTCATAACAAACTTCCTCACCATTCTCTACATGCATTCATGATTGGCTTCTAAGTCAAAGGAGATTGTTGTTGAGCTCCATTTAAAGCACATAATGGAAACAATATGAGTTCCTACGTTGACATTTCTCAAAGGGGATTACTTTCCCAAGGAAGCCCTTTCTTCTCCTCATCTTGTGTAATCAAAGCCCCTATCATGCTCTCCGTAGTGATTTTGAACCATTATATATTATATTCTAACATCAATGTTTACATATCTTTGGGTGCACAATAGTATGTCTACCACATGGTCCATACAAGTGTTTTTTACATCATTTACAACATGGGGTTCTTTATTTAAGTTCAAATAGCTAAACCCATACCATTATAACTACACATTTACAATTTATAAATAGTCTAACTCATTACATTACAAGAGTCCAAACCGGGGTATTACATACATCTTGGCAAATGCCATAGTTGCATGCAGTGTATGAAATATGTCTTGTTGAAGTTTCATATGCCCAATCTTGTTATGATGTTTTTGTCATAATGAATCCATTTGGTTATTTATACATGAAGATGCTCACCATCTCCATATTTATGTACGGCGATAAGTCATTGTATCCCAGAATTTTTTATCTTACATAATTGTATCCCAGAATTCGTTATCTTACATAAAATGTTAGAATGAATGATAATTAATGTCAATGAATGAATACTATGTAGACTACCCATGACTAATTGATAAAATCTTTGTTTTTACATGGGAAAAATGTAAAATTTACATCTTTCTCATGGGCATTGGTACTGTATTTTCAAACATGTCTTGTTGGCAAGTTTGAATATAGTTTGAATATTGAGAATTGAATACAATATTAAAAATTAAAAAAACAAGCATTTTGATTATCAAATAACTTGGAATAAAAGAAAAGTCCAATGGTTCAAAAAGTGCCCTCAATATTTTCATCTTTATTAAATGAACGATGTAATCCAAAAAAATACTCGGTGAACTCAGGATTTCGCATTGCACTTGCCACTCACCTTCCAAATCGACCAATCCACGTTGATAAAAAGTGGACAAAAGCTTGATGAGCAAATCAATCAGGAGAGGACTGTAAGTCCATCTACTGAGGATTTGTGTTTGCCCATCGAAACAGGTTGCAACTTGATTGTAACATAGTTGTACATGCATTGATGGCTTAGAGCTATCAGAATCCATATCCACTTCAAATCCATTCACAAATTTCAGAGTGAATTTTACAAATTTCCTGTGTACATGAAAGACAATCATCATGGTCATGTAGGAGGGAAGAACTTGTTCAGATTGAATGGAAGCGTGTAGAACTCCTCATTACGGCTATCCCCTTTAAATGTCCGAAATTTAACCCACCAGGGCATTCCTCTTTCCTTCTTGGCTTTCTCAACTCCCAGTGTATTGTCGAGGAAAACTGCAATGATCAGTGCAATTGTCGGTGCAGAGGTGAAAATTGTGTTGAGGAAATCGTTGAACTACAAGCCCAAGAAAGAAAGAAATTATATTAATGTCCACAAATGAACAAACAAGGTCAATGAGACTGTACAGAAAGCTACGAGGAACTGAATTAGATTTCGACGCATGACTACAACATTTTGATCTAGCACATACAAATCCTGGAAATCCAGAACTAGCATGTTGAACTCACCCATGTGGCCCTTGTATGAACTGGTCCATGGAATGCCTGAGCTAACTCACCCATGTGGCCCTTGTATGAACTGGTCCATGGAATGCCTGAGGTTGAACAGAATTAACAAAAGAAGAGGCAGACTGAGCTAGATGAGCTGCAGCAAACTCATTAAAGTACTGTGAAATGGACAATCCAAGAAAGAGGGAAACACCAATAATGAATAGGTTGCGCATCGAATTCATGTTGGTAAACTGCAAGAAAGAAAGACCAATTGCCGCTGGAAATAGCAACAGCAACAGATCATAATGAGGAACCATGAGAGATTCATGAGGAAGTGCAAAGAATCCTACTGTATTTGACAGGATTCAAAATGAACTTTACCAACTAGCCCAAATAGGACACAGTATAATGCCGCAAATATTGAGAAAGGTATTGATGCAAAGAGGGCTCCAAATTTCCCTGTAACAACACACAAAAAGATGTAACCAACTATTTGATAAAATATATACATGCTTGTGCTACAACATTAAACTAAAAGGAAGAGCATAATTCTAAGAGAAGAAAAAAGAGAAGAAATAATCCCTGACCTAAGATCGAAAAGAAGATCATGAATCCTGCGGCTATTTGCACCACACGGCGACTGCCAACTCGAGTTATTCCAAGGAGTCCAACATTCTCACTGAAACAAGACGGTATTGGCCCCGGCTGTAAATATTGGATGCAAGTCATAAGCTCTAGCAAAACAAAGAATTCTAGATATTATTGTCACTTTTGCCTGCATTCCAAATATGAAAGTACTATCCTCCTTACACAGAGACTGTAGAACCAGTTCCTGTCCCAAAAAGACCATCCAGTAGTATACCAATGCCCTGTTATAAACCACAATACAAAAATTGAGCATGCCTGGTTATAAACCACAATACAAAAATTGAGCATAACATTCATAAAAAATTAAGCTTTGGAATATCAGAGAATGCATCTAGATAGTAGAGATTTGATTGCTAAAGTCTAAGGAGGAATACATACCCTACCCTACCCTATACTTCTAGATTTGAACTTGTGATCTACTAGGAGGAAACATATGTTCTTAATCATTAGACCCACTCGAGATATATTTACAGTGTATGGATATATTTTCAGTTTTAAGGTCTATAAAAATTGCACTTAGAAACTCTTTGTAAAATTGTCATCGTTTTGTTCCTCCCATATATCCTCAGGGTCTTCCATGGATGTTAATAAAACTCATTTCATAAAACAAAACAAAAACGTGAAGAAAGACAGCTAAAAGACTAGACTGATAGTTTCTAAAATCCACAATAAAAGTATACTATGTATTAGATACCTGCCAGCCGATGCCACGACTAAGGACATATGCTGGAGGAGGTGTAGCACTCGCAAGCCTGGACGCAGCTATGTATGCTCCAGTTGACTGCATTTGATTGGGAATTCACAAAAACAGATCACCAGGCAACTCATACACACCCAAAAGGAATCACGGCATAATAACATAAAGAAATCCCTTCTAGACAATAAATTTAGGAAAACCAATTTACAAGAAAATATGACTAACCTCAATTTGGGAAACCAAAACTGCAGCCATCATTCCGAATATATGACCAGCATCAAAGGTTGGTGCTCCCCACTGAAATGGGTAGGGTAATTTTATCCTGCAGACATGGAAGGCACTTATAATCCACGGTGTATGTGGAGCAAGAATGTACAATGTACATGAAATTAGTAGAACAACGAGGATAAAGCATCAAGTTATCAAGCATAAACCTTAACCAGAGTTAAGGGCATAAAATTCCATACCAACGGGTAGATGATAATAGATGTGATTTGTCAGTGCGACAATGGACTTTTGTCAATTGCGGACTGTGCTTATAGGCCCCACTTGCAGTCAAGAGATGGGCATAGGCCCATAGAAGGGCTACACAAACAAGCAGCGCGAACCGTTCGAATATAGGTAGACCTCTCATATAATTATGCTTCAAATACTGCATCACAGAAGGGCAACTTGAAAACAATTAACAAGGTTACTAAAGTTCGTATGATAAAACCCATTTAACCAGGCTCACTCAATTGCGGATATACCTGTGCAAAGGCAATGAATATGAGAAGCATTGGTAGACCAATTTCTACACACTTTCCGACCTGTCAGATACGAAGAAGAAATTATATCGATGTCCACAAATAACCAAATTAGGCCAATGGTACTCAAAATCACATCAAGCAATGATGGAAATGTGGGAGTGCTGAAGGCATCTACTGAACAAAAATGATCCATGAAAGACACCCTCTACTTTGACAGAAAAGCTTCACAAGAAGTGAAATAAGTACACAGGCTTCATGCAAAATATCCAAGACAAATTACGGTCAAAAGCATTGCCATATACCTGAGGAAAACCCCGCTCAAATAACCCAAATCCAACTAATGAAATCACCGGAACCATACCAAGGGGACTGAAAAACCTGAAACAGATATTCCAGTTGGATTGAGTTTCAGACCCTTCAAAGAACCATGTGGCACCAGTAAAATTTCGAGACAGTAATATTCCTTACAATTAAAGGCAGGTACACTTCTATGGACTATTAGGGTAATGCAACCACACACCTTGAACAGATACCCCATAGTTGGCTGTAACCAAGGATAATCTGCAAGCTTGACGAAGCAATCAAAGCCCCTTGGATTGCCCGCATCGTACGATGGAACCTCTGAAAATTTGGTGAAAAAAACAACTATATCTTGTAATTTTAACTATTTCATACGACAGTTCCAAGAATTGAAAGACAGATGAAATCGAAAACTAGATGTACATCTGCCAACTTGATATCAGTCTCTTAACTAGTGACATGCTTAATCGCTCCAGAAACCAACCTCATTTGGATCCACAATGTTCAACAACGATGGATCTGTGATTATTGTAAGAACAGGTATGACAACTAGATGTACATCTGCCAACTTGATATCAGTCTCTTAACTAGTGACATGCTTAATCGCTCCAGAAACCAACCTCATTTGGATCCACAATGTTCAACAACGATGGATCTGTGATTATTGTAAGAACAGGTATGACAAAGGCAAATGAACCACCAACAATTGTAGGCAAACGAGTTCCAAACAATGACTGTAAAAGCGTGTTAAGGCCAGCAACAAACAGTAACGTCTGTATTACCAGTGCCTTATCACTCTGTTCCACCAAAAAGATAAAACAACCCATCAGGCATATCAGAGAAATTACGTAGAATCCAAAAAAAACAATTATTGTAAATTCCCGAAAATAAATGCTTACATCACTACCACCCATCAAAGGAACCAGTAGAGTTGGAACCATAACAGTGGTTCCTAGCATCAAAATGTAATGTTGAAATGCCAGAATAATTGCCTCCGCTACATCACAGCATATTTATACATCAAAGCAGATCAGTTTGGCTACTTGCAATCCAAAAACAGCTACGGTAAAAACTGCACTATTCCATAATAACTGATATAAGGCATTACTGTAACACAATCACAGGAAACTGTAAAAGGGATCAACGTCCAAGCATGGTCCATGAAAAAAATTGCATTAGAAAAATAGTATAAACCTAGATGAGAGGGAAAACCATCCTATCCATGTAATGAACTCTTGACGGTCTTCAACAGATAACTTATTTTCCTAAGCCTTTTTTAAGCCATTGGAAGCAAGAACACTGACTGGAAAAAAAAAAGCACTGATCCTTTAGCCTTACAAAACGGACTGCTAGAAAGTGAGAGGCCTATGCCAAAGACAGAGTACAGAAAACTGCTCTCAACTTACATTAACATTGCTTTAGGTAGAAATAGAAGGCAACAAAGTAAAAGAGAGAAAATCATCATTGGCAAAAGGACAGGAAAATGCTTAGAACTCTTACGCCAACGTGGATTGGAGTCGATGCAATAATCCAGCCCATGCAGTTGTTCTGTCGGAGGATGGCTGATATCTTCAAGCTTCGGTGTAGCCATGTAAGATTTTTACCGCAGTTGATAGAAAGCAGACACCCAAGAAGCAAAACAGGATCTTATCTGTAGAAAACCAATGGAAAATTCAGGAAACGTAATGCCCAGGTTAGAAAAAACAGACCCCAGCTTTCCAATAACAAAGCACAGATAGGAATCAACTCCTTTTCAGCAAAATCATTCTAAAGTTGGATAACCAAGTCGGATAGTTTTTTATTTTTTGTCAAATCTGTCATAACCCAGACACCCAAACGGGGCAGAGATGGGAAAAGCAACAACAAAAACTAAAAATACTTTCTCGGAAACCAGAACGCCAGTCAGTGATAATGAGGCATCGGTTCACTCATGAGGTTTGAGGGCGTTTTAAGCCATCCAGCAGGGTTGCTTTCTTGCTGTGGCCTGCCCCACCTGTATGGCATGAGTTTCAAAGGAATGAGGCCAGGTGCAAACACTGGAGAGCTTTGGCAGAACAGACACCCCTCAGACCTGGCGCCTAAGACAAAGGACTGTCTGCTCCAACCATATGGCATGAGTTTCAAAGGGATGCAAGTCTCCAGCGATTTCGGAACAAATACTCCTCGGACGTAGAACCTAAGCTGAAGGATGATCTGTTCCACCCTTATGGCATCAAAGGGAGAAGGCAGTCCTGGACAATTTTGGCAGAATAGATACCCCTCAGACCTGGCACTTAAGCTGAAGCTACTCTTTGCAGTGCAGCTCATCGGGGCATTCTCCTGAAATCATTTTCAGGAAAGAAAAAATAAAAATCAATCGGGAATCAGAAATAACCTCTTGTTTTGCAAAAATCGATGGAAAAGCAGAGATCCAAATCGAGAAATGGCAGCTGTTCAATCAAAACACCAAGACCCAAATCAGGGGACAAAAGTCCAAAGACGTTCCTGCGCCACTAGCTCTATGGAGAGCTGAGACAAAGGCTTAGAAAAGCCGTATTGATCTCTGTAGATGTTTCCTCTTCTAGACCATTGTTTTCAAGGACATGAAGTACTGCTGATCACTGGCAATAAGGATGCAATGGCAATGGGGAAGATGAAGGAGACGGAAAGGTATGCAAAGGTGGAGATGAAAGGAAGAAAAAGGGATTTGAGCGGGCAGTGCCTATCACATGCAGCAAAGGATATGAGTCATGATAGCGCTCTTTTGGACTAAATAAAAGGCATGTGAGACCCACCTGGTCTCACAGACATTCTCCATCACCATCCATATTATTGCTACCCAACTGTTATTTAATCACTAACTACAAATACAAACCTAAAAGAACAGACTATGAAAAAGTTAACTGAACGCCCAAGAGTTGTAACACGTTATAAATACTCTGAAACAATGGTGGATTTCAGAACTTACCTGTTTTATTATTCTCTTCTGCTCAATCCCACATTCATCCAACTCATGCGCACCGTGAATGAATTCTCGCAAAGTAAAGCGGCAACTGATAGAAACAGTAGGACTTTTTCATATCATTCTGCTATCTGTAAATTTGTCTTTTAATCTGATTACAGTTGTCACGGCTCAGAGTTTGTATGGGAATAATTCATGAAATCCTCCACCATTACCATTATTGTATCGTTGTGGCCTCGCTTCACCGTCAATCAGGTGTCCACTCGGCCGAAGCTTCATCTCAATAACTTCGTACTCAATGAGAACTCGAGCATTAAATAATAATAATAAAAATAAAATTATGTCCTTGTTTTCAGTTTCTTTGCTCGGATGGTTACCCAAAAGGTGTTGATTTCAAATTTCAGATTTCAAATTTCAGATTTTATGAAAAAAAAACATTACTCTAAGGTGTGAATAACTCCTCTTTGGGATGAAAAATAAATTATAATTTAATTAATAATAATAATAATTTAATTAATAATAATAAGTTATTAATTTGACTTGGAAATAATTTTTAGGGATGAAAAATAAATTATAATTTAATTATTAATAATAATAAGTAATTAATTTAACTCTTAAAATCTATGGAAGTATAGATATCTATTTAAATAGTGAATTAAAAATAAATTATAATTTAATTGTTTTTATTTTTATAGTGAATTACATTTTGAGTGGATTTAATAATTAAGAATTTTTTTTTCTTTATATGTTATAATTCAAAAGAGGTTAGAATATGTACAACTCTGTTCTTCATTAACTTACATTTTGAATAGGGAAACCCTAGTTGCAGGAAAATGGCGATGCATGGTGGGTTTTGAACTTAGCTATGGGTGTAGGGATGCACATGTAGGTGCCAAGTCGGTACCATGGACAACTATTATCCATTAGTAGATTATTTGGAATACTCTCTTTTCAAGGATCAAATCTTTTTTAACCCTTGCATTAACAGTTAAGTTGATTCGATGTCAAAGGTGGGGTTCTTGAGAGGACAAGTGGAGTCTCCTGGGGTCTTGCATATAGATCTCTCGAAGGATCCATGCGGTCTGATGTACAAGGGTCGTCTCGGGCTTCTCCCTGCTTGATTCGAAATCACTCTCCACAAGTCTCGGGGGATGGACTCCCATTGCATGGCATTGTAACGAGTCACGCTAAGTCTACGTTGTTAGTTTCTCAGAGGGAGGTAGCTAAGGAATCGAGGAGATCCAAGGGCGGTATTGGATCGAATGTTGGGTCTCATGTATTGGGTTCCAGAGGAGGAAGTGTGAAGAATGTAGGGCAGAGTAGTCTACATGGATCTCCACCTCTTAAAGCAGAGTCTAAAATGCACAAACTAGTGAAATCGAGGGGTGGCAACATATCTTTGATAATGGGTGAGGATCTGAGGGTGGCCCAAATAATAGAGCTTGATGAGTTTGCAGTGGTAGGAAAAAATGTGGTAGAAAAGTCTCTATAGCGGCAATGGGGACTTGGCTTGAGGAGACCTGGAAACCAGTTATTAGGTATACACCAACCTTTCATTTGTTGTCTAGGGGATGGATTAGTATTATATTCCAGGAGAAATCGGATGTTGCCAAAAGCCTGGTAGGACGTTGGTATCTGGGACATAATTGTTTGCGGCCAAGCCCTAGAATCCACTATTCAATGCCAGTGAGGAGTCATCGTCGAGCTAGTTGACATGGATAAAACTCCCAAACTTACCCATTGAGTTTTGGTATAGTAATAGCCTTAAGGCTATAGGTAATGTGTTCAGTCCTTCATATCCTCGGATGACAAGTATGAGACCTGTGGAGTTTGCATTATTGCTCAAGTTTTGGTCAATTTAGACCATAGGAAGGGTCTTTATGAATCCATTGATTTGATCGTGAGGGAGCGTAGTTATACACAAGTGTTAGATTATGTTAATATTCATTTCTGTTGCGTTCCTTGTCATTGGGTGGGACATGTTGTTAAAGATTGTTCTTATAGTTTTCATGCCAAGAATTTAAATTATGGACAAGCATGGGATGATTTTGTTTTGTCCTTGGTGGTCTTTTCCAATCTCAACTCCATGGCACATCATAATATTCCTCCTAGGTCGGGCTAGATGAAGGGTGATTCGATGTTGGTATGGTCAAATCTTGATAAACCTCGCACTTTGGTTATGGTGGATGTAGTTGGTGAAGAAACAATACTGGAAAAGATTCCAGGGGTGCACAGGGCCATGGTCGAACTGGTAATCGAGGCTTCCCGCTCAAAGGTTGTTACTTCTAAAGTTTAGGGGGACATACTAGAGAAGACAACGTTGTAGTGCGATTTGTCAAAGGAGGACTCACGTAAGACTATTAGTCTTCCCACTCGTCCTTTTTATGATTCAAGTGTTGCTCTCTCTGGTCAAGGGAATTGTTATGATGGGTTGTTGGAGGTGGGGGCCCTAGTTGATTCGTTTGTGGTTGTTCCAGGTGGGGTTCCTTCTGAGTCGGTTGGTCCTCTGGGTACTGCCAAATGGGGGTCTCACCATTTTCCTTTCGTGGGAGTGGTAGGTTCCTCCTCTTCCTCTTTTTCTTGAGAGCCTTATCATTTAAGGCCAAGGCCCTCCACACATTACACTCCTTCAGTTGGATTGTGTACTGACTCCTTTAAAGACCCGGGACCGACCATAGTTGGGAGGAATTATACAATTAAACATGTCGAGGAGCAAGCCTCATGGGAGGTCACTCAGGGGCGAAAAAGACTTATTTTGGGGATCCTTAGAGCAGGTCATATCCCCTTGGAACCGTCCTCATGAAGGTTATGTCTACAAATTTGTGTGGCTTAAGGAGGTGGGGGGGGGGGGGTTTTCC
>CBVK0104195092.1:0-13917 GCA_900067695.1 Picea abies
CTATTGGTGAACCCTAGAAAAAGTGTTACTAATATATTTTAGATTAGTGCGTTCATTTTAGGGGATTTTCTTACTCAAGGAATGAAAGTGCAACTTATGTTGTTTGAGACTCTTGCAAAAAATGAAACTTATTAGAACACAGGAAAACAATACTTTACACTAATTTTACAAATGAAAAAGAGCTTCAAGCAAAAAAAATGAACAATCCTTCAAACCTAAAAATGAAATATTTTCTCCTTTCCATGCAAAATTCACAATGCAACTTTTGAGTGAAACAAAAGAGAAAATGAAAGGATTTTATTTCTCATTTTTCTTAATTTTCCTTTGAAATGCTTTCAAGATGAGAAGAAAACACAACCCTATGCTAATTTATTTTTCTTTTTCAAATAACAATGCAAAGAAATGCAAAGAAAGAAAGAGACCTAAAAAACTAGTTTTTTTTTTCTTCCAATCAAAGAAGAATCAACAAAATATGCTAAAAGAAACAACAAAATACACGATTTTTTTTTAAATGCAACTCATTTTTCTTAAAATTCAAGCTAAAAATAAGCCAAAAATGCTTGGAAACATAGAGATACAAGAGGATTTCTTTTTTTATTTCATAAACAATCTAAGCCTTCAAATTGTCTAAACCCCAAACAATAGAAGCTTTTGAAACTCAGGAAGACTTGGGAACCACAAGTTTCTTGAAAGAATAGGAAAATATTTTGAAAACATTCTCCAAAACACCAAAGATGCATGTTGTGCATGAACAACTTGTGTATGTACACAGGCTATGTATAATGCAGAACGCGTATGTACGCGTGTTGTATAAAGAACAGGGCGCATACACCTCTGTAAATTTTCAAAAAAGTAAAAATCTTGGATAGACAACTTGGGAAAGGGAAGCTAGTAGGCACTTGGAAGGTGACTAGAGACCCAACCTGACTTAGAACACTAAAAAAAAATCATAAAGAAACTAAAAGTAAAATCTAACCAATATCTCCCACAAAGACCCTCGAGAGAGTCCTTAGTGGAGTCACCAATTATGTTAAAGGGAACACCCCCCTATACTGGGTATTAGGTAAAGGAAGAGAAATAAATCCCTTAAAAGACTGATCTACCCTTAATCTACCCCAAAACAAACTAAACTAATTGATGAGAGGGAAATGAACGAGAGCTAATGAGTGCACCTTTAGTCCTTGTGGTTGGTGTTGACCTCTTTTTCTTGTTTTGACCTCCTAGATCACATGTGTCCTCCCAAAGATGACCTGTAAAATGTTAGGAATACAATGAAACACCATATGCAATATCTAGCAATCAATTTAAAATTTTAGACATGGATATAAATGTAGAAAATAACAAAAACATGTAACCATAGGGTTTTGGGACAAGGATAAACTATTTTATTCAATTTCAAGATAAAAAGGATTACAACCTTTGTTGGAAACCACTCCACGGACCAAGTCTAGGCTCCTTTATTGTGGATCCAAGTCCATCAATCCAAAATTAGCTTCTTGCAACCAACATATCACCAAGGGAAAGAGAAAGGTTTGCATAAGGAGAAAGGATGAATGGGAAGGTTGAGGCTAAAATTCAGAATGGGATGCAAATTATGGGCTAAGAAAGGGAAAGGATTTTGGTAGAGTTTTCTTATTCTCTTTCTTATGTTCATAAATGACTCCCCAATACCTCTTTTTATATGAGAAAAATATGGTTATTCGGTTTGGGGACAAGCTACAAGGGGTAAAATGGTTAGGAAACCCTCCATAGCCAATAGACTCCACTGAATTCCATGCAATTTTATATTTTTTGCAACTTTTGGAGGTAAACACGGGATAACTAGCATGCAACACGCACATGTATATGGGATAACTATCATATAACAGACATGTGTATGCAGGCTATTAGTGTAGCAGGGTGTGTACACTATCCAAAAAATGGTTTTTTAAAAGGAGGCCTCAACAATATTTTGGCAAAGTATGTAAATGGAAGGGCCAATGTCTTGTATGAACAAATAAGGCATTTTGGAATATAACAATAACATACACTCGGTATATCTCATCTTCAATGAGTCCCTCATCATATGTTTAACAAACCTAAATAAGGAGAGGTTCAGTCCCGTATGGGTCCTTCAATGAATGTTTTATGAGTCTAAATAAGGAAACATTGACGGTCTTTTCATGTTTAAAGAGTCTAAAAATATCTTAAAGATGACTCTATGAATGTCCATTTTCGTAAATTTAGTCCTCTAAACCTAAAAAAGGGTAAAAAAATACAAGGGAGAACTCTTCTAGTCATGATTGACTAGAGTATACGTTTTTTCGTAGTTAGTCTTACGAGGCTGGAAAAGGGGTAAACTATTCAAAAGATGACTCTTAGTGGTTTAACAATATTAAAGGATGATGAAGTATGTTTGTATTATGATTCATATTTGAATGAGCTTGACATAGAGAATGAAACTATGTTTGAGATTGGTTTCATTTTTTATGAGCTTGAAAATGAGAGTAAACTATGCTCGGTGTGATACCCATGAATGTGCCTCTTCCCAACATGATGTCCATAGGTTGGTACATTGATCGATACCTATTGACAGGTTTTTTCCCAACATGGTGGTCAGAGGTTGGTACTTTTCCCCCAACATAGAAGATCAAGGAAGATCAAATAGAAGATAAAGGAAGATCAAGGAAGATAAATCAACAAAGAATATGGATCGTGGACAACTCAGCAAGAAGAAGAACACACCAACAAGTGCTTTGGATCAACTCACAAAAAAGAAGGAAAAACAGGTTGGAGAAGCCCTAAAAACGTGGGTCATGTGGACCTAGGGTTTTGGCATCTAGGGCTTTGACACATAGACTTCGGTCTAAGGTTGTACGAGAGTCATGTAATGTATAAATAAAGGTCTAGAAGAGTTGAGAGGGTTGGTTGTTATCGAGGTTACTATTATTGTTGATGAGAGTGATATTGAGAGAGAAATGTTTTGTTGTAAGAGCGTCTATATTCTGGATCTTCAGCTGGGTGCGAAGATCAACCTTGTAGCTCGGTGTGTAGGGAGAGGAGATAAAGAGAGAAAGAGAGAGAGATCTACAACTAAGTGCGCAAATAGAACTGTATGTTTTCATCTAATATATCAAGAAACACAGTTTTGTGGGTGTAGCCCTAGGGAGAGGGTGAACCACGTAACTCTTGTTGTCTTTATGGTTGATGTTGTGTTATTTGCTATTTTTTATATTTTTATTGCATGGTTGTTTTCCCTATTAAATATAGAAGTTATAATCTAACTTCGTGAAGCTAAGTGTAAGACTGTTAAGAAATCTATTGGTTACATTACATTGTTCTTCTGGATTCACTTTGCATTCCTATAGTTGTAGACACTTGTGTCCTGCAACCCCCCTATTTCTACTTCAGGTGAGACTTTGTCTGCTTTGCAGGTGTTGTCGAAAGGGCCAGTAGTTAGGGTTTGTTGGTGCACTGTTTGAGTTGAACCCTGGGTCTGCCCCTATGCCAACAACATATAAATATTCAAATGGGCTCATCTTCAATGAATTTTGATACCCATTATTATAGGAAAACACAACCAAGTGCAAGTAATCTTCCCACATAGATGGCTTATTCATCACATGCATTCTCAATATATCTTCAATTACTCGGTTGAATCTCTCTGTCTTCCCATATGACTTTGGATGGTAAGTTGTGATAAAGTTCAGATTTGTACCAAATCCTTTGAATAATCCCTTCCAGAAATTTGAAGTAAACTTTATGTCTCTATCTGAGACAATTGTCCTAGGTATCCCATGCAAGCTAGCAATCTCCCTCGTGTAAATTTCTGCAATATTAGTTGTTGTATGTGTTGTTTTTACAGGAACAAAATGAGCAACCTTTGTCAATTTGTCAACCACTACCATGATTGAATCATGTTGTCTTGATGTCCTGAGAAATTTAGTTATAAATTCAATGGTTATCACTTCCCATTTCTTCTTTGGAATTGGTAATGGTTGTATCAAACCCATTGGGTGTCTATGCTCAGTCTTCACCTTCTGACATTCCATACATCTGGCGATGTAATCAACAAGATCATTTTTCATCCTTGGCCAAAAGAATTGGCTTCTTAACATTGTGATTTTTTTTCGGTAACTAGGATGTCCAACATATGTAACATTATGCATTTCCTTTAATACCAAATTCCTAAGTTCTTCGGAACTAGGAACATAAATTATATTTTTATGCATAAGTAATCCATCTTCCTTTATCTCATACTCTTTCATTTTCTGTTGTGCATCCTCTTGCTGCAAGATTTCTTTTACCTATAGGTAATGTTGATTTGTAACAACAACATATAAAAATTTTCTCTTTGAGCCTGACTAATGCATACTGACAGTTGTAGCATGCATGATATGTACTCTTATACTAAGTGCATCGAAAATTTTGTTTTCTTTTCCTTTGATATGCTTGATATCAAAGTCATATTCACTTAAAAATTCCAGCCATCTTGTTTGCCTGGGATTAAAATTTGGTTGTTCAAAAAGATACTTCAGACCACTGTGGTCTGTTCTAAATTCAAATCTCTTTCCCATGAGATAATGCCTCCACATATTCAATGCGTGAAAAATGGAAGCAAGCTCCAATTCATGTGTGGCATAGTTCCTCCCATGTTCCTTAAGATTTCTAGACTCATAACCGATGACATGTACATTTTAAGTAAGGACTCCACCAAGTCCTTCCTTACATGCATCTGTACATACCACAAAACTTTCATTTGGGTCAATAATCTTTAACACAGGTGCACCAGTGAGTAAATCCTTCAACAAATTAAAGTTCTCTTCACATTCAGATGTCCATTCAAATTTTCACATGCCTTTCAACACTCACAACAATCCAAAGTACACCAGCTCTCTTCTACCCAGTTTTCACAACCCAAGATAATGGACCCCCTTCTCTGCCATATAGTCCCTCAGGTTGTCCATCTCTTATAGGGCTCCAATGCTTCTAGTCAAGAATCTCCCTGTTGGGACTCTTAGGACTCGTAGTTGTGAGTTAACTTAAGCATGGGCCAAGGCATCACAAACATGTAGGCACCAACTCCTAGTTGGAATACACCAGAAGTCTATACATCCAACAACTATGGATTTTCTCAATGATTCGGTTTCCTTCCCTAAGCAACTCTTGAATCCGATGGGACAAGTAGGTGAAAGGATGAGTGGAGAACAAAAGAGAAATGATAGGTGAGCATGATGGAAAATGAATGAGAGAGTGTGAAGGAACCAACAAGGCTCCTACAACTGAAAAAACCATCCCCAAACACAGAACAAGGATGGGTTTATATACTTCTTGGAATTAATGAACCCCATGGTCTTCCCCCAATAATCTCATGTAATTGTTACTCTCCACTAAAACTAGAAATGGGTAAATAAAATATAAATAAGTACTCAACCCCTCAAGCCCCCTCTCTTGTAGAATCATAGCCCCCTATAAATTTTGTCCTTGTCCGTCTAGCTATCAGTGATGTGTTTTATATTAATAATGATCAAAACATTACATTTCCTAGGCACACTGGCCTCTTAATAATTGTTTAGGCACTCTAGACTTTTATAACTTAAAAAAATATGATATTTAATACGGGGTTCAAAACCAGGGAATTACATTTCTCTCCCCCTTATTTTGGCATTGTCCTCAATGCATATACAAAACAAGAATCAAAATTGTAAAATTTATTCAAAAAGTTGTGGGTACTCTGCCTGCATGGCATCTTCATTCCCCCAAGTAGCATCCTTAGGACTGTAGCAGGTCCACTGAACTTTTATCATCTCTATGACTCGGCTTGAGAGCATTTTGAATTTTCTGTCCACTACTCACATCGGCTGGACCTAAAAGACTTCCTATGCCTCTATTTGAATCAGATGCTAATCAATAACATGGTTAGGATTATGTACATATTTTGTTTAGCAAAGAGACACGAAACACATTATGCACATTCATGGAAGCATGAAATGAAAGCATGTATTCAATTGTCCCTATTCTATCTAATATCTCAAATGGACCACAGAATCTGGCTGCCATCTTTGTACAACTACCCAAATTCGAAGATCTCTTTTTGGGATTCACTTTTAAAATCACATGCTCCCCCACTTTAAATTCTCTAGTTGTCCTATTCTTATATGCATAAAAAAAATTTCTATCTTGAGCTTCCTTTAAATTCTGCTTAATCCTAACCATTTGGTTTTCCATATCTTTGAGCAGTTTTGGCCCAAGTACCACTATGTTTGCTGGGTTGTCCCAACTCACTGGAGTATTGCATTTCCTTCCATACAATGCTTCAAATGGACTCATTTTCAATGAAGCTTGATACCCATTATTATATGAAAAATCAACCAATTGCAAGTAATATTCCCACTTAGATGGCTTATCCATCACATACATCCTCAACATGTCTTCAATTACTTGGTTGAATCTCTATGTTTTCCCATCTAAATGTGGATGGTATGTTGTTCTAAAGTTCAGTTTTCTACCAAATCCTTTAAACAATCCCCTCCATAAATTTGAAGTAAACTTTGTATCTCTATCTGAGACAATTTCCTTAGGTATCCCATGCAACCTAGCAATCTCTTTCATGTAAATTTCCGCAATATTAGCTGCCATATGAGTTGTTTTTACAGGAACAAAATGAACATCCTTTGTCAATTTATCAACCAATACCATGATCTAATCATGTTGTCTTATTGTGCTAGGAAATTTTGTTATAAATTCAATGGTTACCACTTCCCATTTCTTCTCGGTTACCACTTCCCATTTCTTCTCTGGAATTGGTAAGGGTTGTAGCAAACATGCTAGGTGCTTATTCTCAACCTTCACTCTCTGACATTCCATATGTATAGCGATGTAATCAACAACATCCTTTTTCATTCTCAGACAAAAGAATTGGATTCTTACCACTGTAATTGTTTTCTGGTAACCGAGATTTCCAACATATGGAACATTATGAATTTATTTTAATACCAAATTCCTAAGTTCTCCAGAACTAGGAACATAAATTTTATTTTTATGCATAAGTAATCCATCTTCCTTCATCTCATACTCTTTCATTTTATGTTGTACATATCCTTGTTGTAATATTTCCTTTACCTGTAGGTAATGCTGATCTGTAAAAACAACATACAATATCCTTCTCTTCAAGTCTGACTGATGCATACTAAGAGTTGTAGAATGCATGAGATGTACTCTTCTACTAAGTGCATCAACAACTTTATTTTCTTTTCCTTTGATATGATTTATATCATAGTCGTATTCACTTAAAAATTCCATCCATCTTGTTTCCTGATATTCAAAGTTGGTTGTTCAAAAAGATACTTCAAATCACTGTGGTTTTTCCTTAATTTAAATCTATTTCCCATGAGATAATGCCTCCACATATTCAATGTGTGAACAATGGAAGCAAGCTCCAAGTCATGTGTGGCATAGTTCCTCTCATGTTCCTTAATATTTATGGACTCATAACCAATGAAATGTCCATTTTGAGTGAGGAATCCACCAATCCCTTCCTTCCATGCATCTTTTCATACCACAAAACTTTCATTTGGGTCAACAATCTTTAACACAGGTGCACTAGTAAGTAATTCCTTCAACATATTAAAATTCTCTTCACATTCATATGTCCATTCAAATTTCATTCCTTTATTTTGTAAAGAAGTGATGGGATGAGAAATCTTTGAGAAATATGCTAGGAACCTTCAGTAGTAACCATATAACCCCATAAAATATATGACTTCTGAAACATTCCTAGGTGTTGTCCATCCTCTAATGGCTTCGATCTTCTTTGGATCCACTGATATGCCTTGTTCTAAAATAATGTGTCCCAAGTAATGGATATGTTATTGGTAAAAAGAACACTATACAACTGATTTTATCTCAGCACTTGTAATACAAATTTGAGGTGATGTTCATGTTCCTCTTTAGACTTGGAATAGGCAAGTATTTCATCCAGGAATACTATGACAAACTTATCCAAATAATTTCTGAATATGCCATTCATTAAGCACATAAATACAACGGGCACATTGGTCTATCTAAATGGCACCACTACGAATTCATAATTCCCATATTTGGTTCTAAAGGTTGTCTTATGTATGGATTCTTCCTTTATTCTTACCTAATGGAATATTGATCTCAATTCTATCTTTGAAAACATTTTTTCTCCTCTTAGCTAATCAAAGAGGTCATAAATTTTGGGTAGAGGGTACTTGTTCTTTATAGTGGATTTATTCAGCTATCGAAAGTCAATACACAACCTCAAAGTTCCATATTTCTTTTTGACAACGAGTATTGGTGCTCCCCAAGGTGAAACACTTGGGCGTATGTACCCTTTCTTCAACAATTCCTCCAACTACATTTGTAATTCTTTTAACTCTGGTGTACTCATTCGGTAATGTGTTTTTGATACCGAGGAAATTCCTGGTACTAAATAAATAGAGAAATCTATCCCCCTTTTTGGCAGCAACCCTGGTATTTCTTGGAATACATCCTCGAATTCTTGTAGTACCGAGAAATCTTCAAGTCTTGGCCCCTTTTTTTATTTTGGCTCCTCCACATGGGTTTCATAGAAATGACATCCTTTTCTGAAACATCTCTTCAACTGTAAAGATAAAATCTCTCTTATATAGATGAGTCTTGGAACTCCTTTTACAATGCTATGTTTTCCATCTCCATCAAGACATGTAAATGTCTTTCTATGAAAATATAGGACAACATGATGTTTTTTCAACCAATCTGTTATCACCATAACAATTTTTAGACAAGATCCAAGTCTCGGAAATTTAGAAAGAGATACATTGTCATGGAAGCTTGATAGTTTGGAGAATTGATAATTTAGAGGACCAGGACATATCTAGTGGCGTATGGACAAATATAGCGGAGGCGCAAAAGGCATAACTCGACAGACCGTCAATTGTAAAACAGCCCAGATCAACGGCTGGGGCACATATCAGGCGGTGAACTTGCACGAGAATTAATCATGTAAGGGCAGACTGGGGAAAACCATTGTGGTTTTTAACATGGACGCGCGACGCCTCTAGAGATACATCGGGGTGAAAGGTGGTTTTCCTGAAACCACTTTCGCCAAAGCCCCGATGTCACATGTATCAATATGTCAAATCAACCACTCGTGGGGCGAGCGACGGCTGGTCAGAATCACCTCATTTCACACGTTCGGTACTTCACAACCGTATGATGTTAGGTGAACTCCACCATATAACGAACTCAAAATCTAATCATTTGAAATGGATTAGCCAAGCGTGGTAAACCAACATACCTGTAAGTGAATCTGTCAGTGATTCATGATTGGAACTCTATAACTATCAATTATCATGTATGAGGGTATCATCTCATCCGTAAGATTGACTCTCTAATTTCTGAAAGGAATATCTTAGTGTCCATGATATTTGGATACATGTACAAGGCCAATCAAGCCATATCCAATCAAACATGTCATTCAAGTAACATGGCGGGTTTATCTATTGGTAAGAAGGAAAGGGAAACTGCACGTATATTAGCAACAAAATTCTATATGGAACCTGCTATAGACCCAGGATTAGAATTTAGGCTAAATCCCATCATGAAGGACCTAATCATCAACTGTCCAACTGTGAAAAATAAACAGAGTAAATGAAAGAAGACAAAAAACATGGCCGAAACGACTGAAAGCATTGGGGAGAATCAACCGACCTAGTTGGCCAGTTTGAAGAAGGAGATCCCTGAGCTAAAATAAATTCTCAAACAGGAATAAGTACATCTCAGCATGTTTTGGACAGATGGCGATCGAAGAAAAGGGCTTAGATATGATGACGTTGTTCCTAACAGTCCCTTTAAAATAGGATAACAGTTATTATAAATCATTCCTCGTAACTCATCTCTAATTTTAGAATTACGAGAAGTATGAACATTTTGAATTCCACAATAAATTTCTCTATATATATTATCTCGGGGATATAGAAAGGCATGGAGAAAGAGGAGCCTGCCCTCTGTGCAAGAAGACTTTTGTAAAATTTTAGGGCTAGTATGAATATATAAATGCAGAGGTAGATTTTGGATTGTTTATGAAAATATTCTAATTGGCAGTGATATGAGTCTTGTTTTCCCTTCATAGTACGTATTTCCTATAAGCATATAATTCATTTACATTTCCTTCTGTCTAAATTGGAGATTTGGAAGCCCAGAATTCATTATTTAATGCTCTTGGCTTAGCAACTTAGACTATGTTTCTCTCTTCTTAACTTATTCAAAATTCATTTATGCAATGCTCTAATGTAGTTATGTGTTTCTTTTTCCTCTAATGTCATGCAAAATTTTCATATATAAATGCAGACTCACTGTCTGATTTAGCCTTTTCCTTTGAATAGTTCTTAGGTTTGATACTATGTTCTATTTATTTCAAACCCCATAGCCCAAATGTTATCTTCTTTTTTCCAGTCATTTTATTAAAAACACCCAACATAAACCGAATCTAGCCACCGATTTCCATAGCGATATCAAGTGACACGAGAAATCCCTCTTTGAGTTGAGAAGGCTAGTGCCTCAGCTCTAAAGCTGGTTGAAAAAGTTACCTATGTCGCTTGTCTATTCAGCTAGACAAATTTTATGGAGTGATAACAGAATCAACCAATTAACCATGTTGAGCTATCGATTTGATTGTTATAATAAATAATGCAATGACTAGATACCAAAAAAAATCAAAACCATTGTCAACGCTATTAACAGAGACGAGCCAACAATCAACCACTGTTGACGATACTCCAAAAACTCACAACAATCAACAATATAACTAACAATATATAACTGGCTCCATTTATTAAAAATGGGCTTCGAATAATCAAGGGTTCGCTCTGTGGAACCAACACAGGGAGACTGGAATCGACAACCAACAAAAGGTGAGAAAAGTTTAAGACAACACCGTGGACACATAGGCCATATCACCAATAGCTTTGCAATACAAGGTGATAGTTCACCAGGCATGAGAGATTAGGAATAGACGAGCAAAGGTTCCCCACGGGCCAATAAATAACACTGAGAAAACGCATGGCATAACCCTCGTAGCTTTCCCCAATCAACCTAAGTAATGCTGATATAAAAACATAGCCATGACATAACAATCAACCCCAATTAAATCCCCTTGGCATAATATCCATCATAACCAACTACACAGACACCAATAGTATAAATGAGCCCATACCCAGGTGAAACGATATGAAGTGACACAAGGTGGTTCGAAATCAAACCCAACAACCCCATAACAACAAATATGACCGGACAGAGTGACAAGAACTGTGTGGAGACAAATGACAAGTCTGGACCGAATGAACCCTCCAAAAACAACTAATAAGGACAACAGAGATCCTTCATGGCTTATACCACTCAGAGTAATCAATGAAACTGTGACTTCAACCATCATTTTCCATTTGCAACAAAAACCACACAACAATCCATTCCAGAGAAATATCACAAGTTTACATAGTTTCCAGTCTCAAGAAAAGAATATACCCATACATCACTGAGCCAATATCTATTTCATAACGAAAGTGGGTTCATGGATGGCAAAAAATACAGACCTGTAACCAAAAATCCTTAAAAACACGAGCTTGGTAGAGAAGTTCTTCCCTTGCCTGAAAATTGGAGCTTAACCACATCAAACACAATTGAACAATAGCCAAGCTAAGGTGACAGCTAATGGGAGAGGTATGGACTGACGTGAAATAAATGCACATCGCTTCCATCTTTTACTCATTAAATCATTTAGTGCACGCTAGCCAACCATCCATCGATCCATTCAATTAATCTATGCATCGAAACTAACATCCATTACTTGCCAAATTTGCCACCCATATCGCATTTAACCATTGCCAACCATACCATAACACATATCAAATGTGCTTTCATATAACTCAATAATTCGTATAGCCACTAACTTCATTAGCTAGGACTAACAATAATCCCTTTAATTTCATTTGTATATAATGTAGCATAACATAGTATAGGATAGCTCCTCTAGATTTATTCCATATTCCTTTTATCTTTTTTCATGAGTAACATATGTTTTGTGCAAGTGTAATATGTAATATATCATGGTGTAATTAGCATGGAAATAATAGTTCACATAAGCCCTCGTGACATGAAACCCGCACATATCATGAATTATCCATCGTCCATTTGTTGCAAATAGAACCAACATTTGAACATCAATCATGCTCAAACTTGTAATCAGTGTCGAACAATAGCATAAACATCAAATAACACCCAGATTTGATCCTCCAATCTGCAAGGTGGTCCCACCTACTAGTATTATATATATCGTTAGCTTATAATAATAGGCTTTAGCAATAATTTGCGGGCGAAATCATCGTTGCGATTTTTATCATCAACAAACTGGCGACTTCACAGGGAATTTTTTTCTCAATAGATTTAGAACTTAGAAGTCATGGTTTCGCAGACAAAGAACATCAGGTCAAGAATATATAACAGGAAGATTATGCAACAGGGGGAAGTGAGCAGATTTAATGGAAAAATGACCGGGAATTTGGGATTAACTCATGAAAAATGTTAAGTATGAGGGGGTTTATCCCTATATGCATAATTGCTTGACTAGAATTTACTCTTTACTTCAAGAAGAAAAATTATGGACTTGCTCTTTTAAATTTTCAAATGGATGAATAAATGGAAAGCAGAAGCGAGAGATAACCAATTTCTTTTTAAGACAACAGTGAAAGTAGATAACAAATTCAATTGCTTTCAGGGGGGACATCATAACAACTATGCAAGCTTGATTTTTATTGACTAACAATATCTTGCAGGAGTGTCACTATGGCAGGACTGATCCAACATCTTATTATTGACCAAAATCAACTAAAAGACGAAAAAGCAATAAAAATCATGGCAGAATTAAAATTGCAAAGTTTAAAACAAGAGAAATAAAATGATAGAAATGTAAAAGCAACAAGAAATTGTTAAAAGCATAAAGCAGAAATCAAACTACTATAAAGAAGAAATGAAAACAGTGGAAAAAATGAAAGCAGAGCTAGACTACTAATATACAGAAAACCCAAACAACGTTAAAACTTTTCAAGTTGGTTCTAGGTAATGTTTTAAGTGGGAACCGTTAGTGTTGTAGGAGAATAATCACTCATGTAAATCTTTTAGGATGTAAGAGTTAGTACCTAAAACATAAGCCATTTTTAAAGGACCCAACCATAGTTTTTGAAACTTTGAGACAATCGATAGTCCTTCAGAGTGTATGATTCGATCATCAAGTAAGCATGCTTAATCTTATCGATCAAATCGTTGAAAGTTATTTGCATAGATCCTTTAAAAGTGGTACTTGCATCAGGTAAGCCAGAAAGAATACTTTCATGAGTCACAGTACCCCAATCAGTGATAAAGGTCGTTTTGTAAGCATCTTCCCCTTTTACCTTGATTTGATTGTAACCCAAAAAGTTGTCAAGTAAGTGCCTCATCTGTGACCTTACAACTTGTTGCAAAATCATTTCCATATTGGGGGGGGGATTTTTAATAAAATATTGATTGAATGTGAAAACATTAATGCATAATCTAATATGATCAGTGACCTTTGGAACAGGTTCCAATTTGGAAACCCATTCAGGCTACCTGACCGAGAAGGTGATTCCAGCCTTCAAGGATTTTCCCAACTCCCCTCGAATAGTTTCTTCCAATGTAGGGTTGACAAGACTTTGTTTTTGCCTAACTTTTTTTATGCCTTCCTTGATGGGGATGGCATGTTGTATAAGACTAGGATCAAAACCACGAAGATCCTTGTAAGACCAAGAAAAAACATCTTGAAATTAGCCAAGTAACTTGGCAAACTTCATCTTATCTTCATCAGAACATTGGACAAATACTTCAACATTATTTGGAAACTCGGGTGTCCCAATGTTCAAG
>CBVK0104195108.1:0-16033 GCA_900067695.1 Picea abies
CCCTGGACTACTAGGACAAATCAATGTTACAAGACATCAACTGAACCTAAAAGAGAGTTTGAATGAAAATCAAATTGAAATTTCGCAATTAAAATAGGTTGATATCACCCTAATGGATACATGGTTGGTGAAACCGAATTTACAATTGCAATAAGTAAAGTTTGAAGATAAAAGGTTTGAAGAAAAGTAGTTGAAAATTCAGAGGAAGATGTATTTGTTTGAAGCAAAGGATATGACACAGCCTTCTAGAAGCTTAGTACATTTTCTTGGCAGGTGCATTGAGTGTCTCGGACCAAATGAAGGAGATACTTCAAAGAGATAACGACGTAGCATATGCATTCTCATTTTGTCAGAGTGACAGAGAGGTAAAAGGTAATCGAGCGAAACAGTTTAAGTTTGTATTCTGTAACCGTTAGCACCTAGGAGTTAGGAAAATACCAACCGTTTAGGGTTGATGATTTTTGTATAAATATAATTGCAAAAGACTAAAAGAAGGATTTTTTTGGCCGATTGTAGTAGAGAGACTTCTCTTTTATAAGAATTAATGACAATGAAAAACAAAGATTCCATATTATGTCAACCTTGAGTTATGTACTCTATAATTTCATGTTCAACATCATTTATTATATACCTTTGATGAATGTTTAAACTACAATTTAGTACAACATCTACTGTGGTTATGCTTTATTTGGTTGTCTAATCATTTGCGGATTTTCCTCTGTGTTTTCTATTAGTAGGCACAAGACCTGTGGATTATTCAGATCACTATATTTTTATGCTTCATTAAAGTTTACTCATCTACTTTCTTCTTTTGTAACAAAGTGAGATTCCTCCATGATTGATGCCTCACTTTGTTTAAACAACTTTATGTTTTCTTTAATCTCATTTATTATTTTCAATTTAACTCAGGAATGGGAAATGACCTCTAAAATAGTTATATTATTAATTCAAATTTGGGAACTTCTCTGATATGATCTAAAATAGAAACTACAAACTAAAAATAAAATAAAATAAATAACAGATCTTTAAGCTTTCTTTTCCTCATGATTGTTTCTATCACAAGACAACCTAACATAGAACCCAGACTCACATATCAGACTAGCATCGCGTTAACCCTTTTTAATACTATCCTTGAGACAACCAACACTTGGGTTGAACTTGAACGTTCATGGGCAGCCATTGAACATGACATAAACGCCCATGAGCGATTGGAAGCTAGACAAAGACAACTCAGAAACCAACCGTAACTTATTTTACCTAAAGAATTGATTTCCTTTTCTTATACCTAAACCCTCTTTATTTTTGGATGCCTTGACAATATACTTTAAATCCTTAAAGTATAAACTCAGGAACAACATGAGGAAGAAAAATGGGGAAATTAGACTATGTGTTGATTTGAAGAATTTGAATAGAAGCTCCAAGAAAGATAATTACCCATTGAAAAAGATGGAGCACATTTTGCAGAGAGTCACTGGTTCATCTAGGATGTCTATGATTGATGGATTTTCTAGCTACAATCAGATCTCTTTCTTTCCCGAAGATAGAGAGAAGACAACCTTCACTACTCCTTGGGGCACAATCATGTATGCTAAAATTCCCTTTGGATTGATGAATGCACGAGAAACCTTTCAACGAGCAATGGACATTGCCTTCATTGGGGAGAGGGACAAGTTTTTATTCATCTATCGAGATGATATTACAATGTTCTCAAAATTTGATAAAGATATTTATCATCATTTGAAAAAGGTCTTCTTGAAGTGTAGAAAGTCTGGTCTCTCTCTCAATCCTAAGAAGTCTTTGTTTGCTATGAAGGAAGGTAAGTTATTTGGGCACATTGTATCAACAAAAGGGGTAAGAATTGATCCAAGCAGGGTAGAGGCCATCCAGACCATATCTTTTCCTAGATCCAAGAAAGAAGTTCAATCTTTCTTGGGGAAAATTAATTTTCTAAGGAGTCTCATCTCCAACTTTGTTGTATTATTGAAGTACATTACTGCTATGCTTAGAAAAGGAAATGAGGTGAAATGGAATACTGAGGCTCGAGAATCTTTTGATCAAATAAAAAAGGCCTTGAATGAAGAACATGTGCTCATCATCCCTGACCATTCTAAGGCATTTCTGATATTTTTCTTTGCCTCATTTGACACATTGGTTTCTATTTTGCTACAGAAAAATATAGAGGGGTTAGAGCAGCCTATTTCGTTTTTCAACAGAGCATTGAGGGATGCAAAAGTGAGATATGATATCATGGAAAAACATGCTTATGCTTTGGTCAAATCCCTCAAGTATTTCAGAGTTTGTGTTCTGCATTCAAAGATTGTTGCATATGTCCCTTCAACATCAGTGAAAGAAATACTTATCCATCCTGATATAGATGGGAAGAAGAGCAAATGGATTGCTAAAATTCCGGAATTTGACCTTGAAATGAATCCCACTAAACTAGTGAAAGGCCAAGGTTTAGCTAGGTTACTAGTTGAATCAAATTGAAAATATTTAGGGATTAATTTCATGAATATAAACTCAGAAAATCAAAAAGTTGAGTTTGATGATAAAAGCTCTCATGCCAACCCAAATTTGGCAAAATGAACTTGGTATAAAGACATCATATATTTTCTGCAGAAGTTGCAGCCTCCTCATGGTTTGGACAAGAACAAGGTGAGAGCTTTGAAGCTTAAAGCAATAAGATATTGTCTCATTGATATTGTCTTATATTGTAAAGATCCTCCAGGAGTTCTTGTGATATGTCTAGATCCACAGTAGGCCCAAAGGGCCATGACAAATTTTCATGATAGCTTATGTGGGGGCCATCACTTCTGGAAAACCACAACCTATAAGATCCTCAGAGATGGGTATTTCTGGCCTAGCCTTTTTACTGATGTTTGTGCAAAGATTAGAGCTTGTGTCCAATGCCAAAAGTTTTTTGGAAAGAAAAAACTCAAATCTTTGCCTTTGAAGCCCGTGGTAGTCTCTAGATCATTTCAACAGTGGGGTCTTGACTTCGTTGGGGAAATACACCCAGCTTCAAGTGGTCAACATTGGTGTATTTTTAATGCCACTGATTATTTCACCAAGTGGATAGAAGCCATTCCTACAATAAATGCCTCTCACAAGGTAATCATTAGTTTTCTTGAGGATGTCATGTTAAGATTTGGTTGTCCAAGAAAGATTGTTATTGATAATGTTGCCTCCTTCAAAGATGAACCATTGATCAAGTTCCATGAACAATATTGGATTACATTATTCCATTCTACTCTTTACTAGCCCCAAGGAGATGGTTTTGAAAAGTCCTCTAATAAGAGCCTCATAAAGATCATCAAGAAATTGTTAGAAGACAATAAGAAAGCATGGGACTCAAAGCTGAAATTTGCCTCATGGGATGAAAGAGTTACAACAAAGAGGTCACTGGGTCTTTCCCCTTTTCATCTTGTATATGGGGTGGAGGCTATCTTTCCTACTCAGCTTGCATTTCCTATGGAAAAATTCCTCCAGGACTACCAAGGGGAACCTGATGATATGGTCCTATGGAAAAATTCCTCCAGGACTACCAAGGGGAACCTGATGATATGGTCAGGAGGATACAATAGCTGGTTGAAGTGCCACAGACTGGGGAGGAACTAATTGATAGAGCATAGGACCATCAACAGAAGATCAAGGAAACCTTTGACAAGAAGGTAAGCAAATAATATTTCCAGCTGGGAGATCTAGTGCTCAAGTGAGATGCACCCAAGAAAGACTAAGGCAAACATGGTAAATTCAAGGCTCCGTGGATTAGTCCTTTCAGTATTTCAGAGGTATTTTCAAATAAAACTTATAAATTCCAGAACTTGGAGGATTTTGAAGTTTTGGGTGGCCCTATAAATGGGCACTTTTTGAAAAAATGTTTTTCTTAAGCCATGATTGGCTTTCCATTCATTGTAAATATCACTTTTTCTTTTTTTGTTTGAATAAGTGACCCCATATCCCTAGGATAAGACACTGAAGATGCCTATTCTTGGTAGCTCACACAGAGCATGCCATCCCCTATGGAGCCATTGTTATCACATGAATTTGTTTTTGGGTCACATGTAGTTGTTGTTAAGACCTATTCCTGCACCCCTACCCCACCTCTCTCTTTTCCTCATACCTTCCTAGATTTTTTCCCTCTTGTGGTTGATAAGGCCGATTTCCCTTTTTGTTCAATGACCAGATCATTTCTAGTGTCTTGCTTGACTGTTTCTTTGCACAAATTTGTTTTGATATTCTTAAAAGGATAAACACATATCGATATTTGGTTTGAATTGCTGGTCAACATGTTTTCCATTGATTGAGATCACAATAGGTCGTCCAAGTTTTTTGTTTGTGCAGAGAACAACCATGAGTGTGAAACACAACATTCAGAGCAGTCCATTTTGGGCTTGAAATGCAAGTAAACATACATGTTAATTTTCAACGGTGGAGATCCCATGCACAGTTCAGATTGACGGTTCTTGTGCATTTGGAGTGTCAAAGTCGCACAAGGCTTAAAAACTAGGCAGGAGCCCTGAAATCCCAAAGAATTTAGATGAAGGTGGATTAGTCCTGGATTAATTAGTTATAATAATATGCTAATCACTTCGCGAGTTCGACCCTTCAGGAGTTATACAAACTCTACATGTAGAATTTCCCAAACCCGAAGTGCCGAAGACTCTTGGGGTCCATTAGTTCAGATGCGTTGTGCCCATCCATTAGAGATACATGGAATACATCTGGTGTCAACAAACGACACTCATTTTAGGCATCTTTGGGCATCTCATTGTCTAATATTCGAGTGACGTGTGGCACACTCCTTTTGTGACACATCAGATACTGTGACATCAGATGACGTTAGGCCAACACGTCAGATTCACAAGATTGTCATTCTAGAATTTTTCCATTCAGAACAAGCACAGTTCTCTGAATCTTGGAGTTCTAAAGTCCCAAATCATTTTAAGGCATCTTAATATTGATTTAATTAGTGATAATCACACGCTAATCAATTCACGATTTTGGCCCTTTAGGAGTTATACAAACTCTATATGTAGGAATTCCCGAAACCAAAGTGTCGAAGAATCTTGGATTTCCTCATTTAAGATGTGTGTCACCCATCCATCAAAGATACATGGCATACATTTGGTGCTGACACATGGCACTCATTTTAGGAAGATTTGGGCATGCCATCTGCTCATCCTCGAATGACGTGTGGAACACTCCTTTTGTGATGCATCAATGGCTATGACATCAGATTCAGGAGGTTTTCCTCTGGGAGATATCCCTTCTCATCATCCAAATCTCCCGAGAGCCAGAATTGGTGCCATATATAAGCATGGTTAAATGGATTCTAGAGTTGGCGGAAGGATAAATTTTAGCAAGGGTGCTAAAAAAGGAAAGGTCACCCAGATCACCGATTGCAACAAGATCGACGACCACACTTCATTGTGGGGACAAAAAGTGCTCGAACATTAAAATTATTGAGAGGTCTCGCAATCGAAACCATGGTATAGTCAGAAGGGTACGTGGTGGTTGGTGGTGGATTGCAGGGGTCGAAGCGATGTGGATCCAAACTGCCCTTGACGACTTCTGCAATCACGTGCTTATATAAAGTCCAATCCAAGAGTAACATGTGGCAACAAAGCTCAATGTTAAGGAAAATTACCAAAGGAAAGTCACAAGGAAAAGAAGAGCGTTAGCAGACCACGATCAGTCTATCACTAAAGGAAAAAATGAAGAAGTTGTGCAGAGGGTTCGTTATGCCAAAATGACCCAGTTCTCTCCTCCCTGAAGTAATAAACCTCTTTTTGATCCCGAGGAGAAATAAGTTAATGAAATAAGGACTGGTGGTTGAAAAATTAACTACCTCCTTAAATGGAAGCATGGAGGGTATGGACGAGAAGACAAAAAATGTTAGCCCGAAGTACCATAGAGGGTAGTTTTTCTCGTAGGCCCATATTGACCCGAGTTTCCTTCTGACAGAGGGAACAAGATAGGTGAAGGATCCTAGGATAGGAAGGCCAACTCACACTTCTAGATGTGGTCAACTATTTTGATTATAAATACATCAGACAAATAATATGAAAGAGGTGGGATGGTTGAGCAGAGCTCCCCTTTTGTAATATTTTGACTAAACGAAGCTGTTCTTTGGTTATGTATTAGACTTGAGACATTTTCATTAATAGAAGTCAGTTTCCTTCCATCATCTTGTTTCCTCTTATTCTAAAATTCTCATGATTGGATGATCGATATGAGATGTCGTGGTTGTGTTATAATGGAGGTTTGATTATAATGCTGCTATGAATGTTTTTTCAGTGTTTTAAACTTAGGATTAGGAGGTTCTTGTGATTGCATTTTTCTTCTCCTAACTGCTTGAAATCCTGATTCTTATAGCGGATCTATCCACCTTCCTCACTAAGTATTTCTTCTATTCACAATTATCCTTAAACCACTGACTGAAGTTAATCAAAACCTCATTTGCTTATGCACGCTAGCCCAGATTTCTGTGTTAAAACATTCATATGCCGAGTTTTGTCCATTTGACCTTCAATTATTAATTTTCATCCACAAAGCATTATGATGGGTACTGGGCTTATCCTCTTGCAATCTGAGGGTGACTCTCAGTGCTAACAAGCAGCTATATGAAGAATCCATGTAAAGAAAATTGGGAGATGGTACAATAGATTCTCAAGTATTTGAGAGGTACTGCTACTCATGCATTATGTTTTGGAGGTCCAGACATTGTTTTACGAGGATATGTTGATTCAGATATGGCAAGTGATAAAGATAGGGGGAGGAGCACTGCAGGGTATTTTTTTACTATAGGTGGAACGTCAGTAAGTTGGATTTTGAAACTGAAAAAGGTTGTTTCACTTTCAACAACAGAAGAAGAGTATGTTGCTGCTACACAGGCTAGTAAAGAAATGATTTGGTTATAGAGGTTTATGGAGGAATTGGGAAAGAAGTAGGAGAATAGAAAGTTGTACTATGAAAGTAAGAGTGCCATTCATTTTGCAAAGAACTCAACCTTCCATTCGAACACTAAGCATATACATCTCAAGTACCATTTCATATGATCCATCTTGGAAGATGGACATTTGAAGTTGGAAAAGATACACACTAGCCAGAATCCTGCAAAGATGTTAACAAAGGGAGTAACCAGGGAGAAATTGATTTCCTGCTCAGTTTTTGTTGGTCTTCAATCATGAAGGTGAAGATGAGATATTTTCCAGCTCCAATAAGGATCATATTCCATCATATACAACAACGATGGAGTTGTTGAGATCAATCTCCAAGTGGGAGATTATTGGTTGTGGAGCCTGATTATCTTCCTAATTCAGAGGCCTTTGTTTTTAGTCATGTTTATACCCCTGAAGACTTTACACCCTGGAAGAATGTACACTCCTCCATGCAAGGGAGTGTAGGGGGGGGCTTTCCCCTCTTGCGGGGTCCAAGGGAAAGCAGTCCCCTGAAGGAAAATTTTCTTTGTAAATGTATATTGTAATTTCATAGTAAATCTGGACTGTTCATTATAAGGTCGCATATCTGACGGTAGAAGTTATGTTAGGTTTTTTTTTTCCTAGAAGGAAACCCTCTTTTATGAGGGGAATTTATTGCGGCTATGTATCATTGTGAAATATTGTATTATGAGAGAGGATACTATGAGAGAAAGAAGAGGAAGTTACAATGGGTGTGTTGTAGGTTGTATCCCTTTATTTTCTAGATAATCATAAAGGAAGGACCTAGAAATTTCTCTAGTGGACGTAGCCCACATTTGTTGAACCATGTATATCTATGTCTCTATTTTATTGTGTATCTTATGTGTTTTATTTCCACATTTTTTTTATTTTATTGCTCCACGATCCTGTTTTTCTAACAATAGGAAAGTTGAAAGTAAAAATATAGCTACTAGAAGAGTGGCCACTAAAAAATAAAGAGAGAACCATGTTCCCTCTCCTAACCTCACTCAAACTATAAGGTTAACACCTCGTAAAATGGATGAAATAAGAGCCAATGAACTATGTTTTATAATTGAGCCAAGGAAAGTCTTTTATATGTTTAGTTAAGGCTTGTATCATGGATTGTATGACACATGCTTGAGGCATGTCTTGGAGGCCCTTTTGGTATATGGTTGCATACGGTTGAGGTCCATGTTTTGGTGTTATTGATACATGCTTGAGACATATCCTTGGTACATGTATATGGTTTTTATGGTTCATTGTTAGAGGCACATATTTGTGATCATGGCATATATGTGAGGCATATATTATGGTATATGGTATGATGCATGATTGAGGTACATGGTTTGGATGCTTGATGTTGATATGATCTATATGAGTGGATCTAGTTGATAATTGATAGATATAGTGATAGGGGCAGTGACAAATTACATGTTTATGCACAATTGATGCATAGTTGATAATCAGTTACAAGATTGATGTGATAGTGACAGTTACAAGTTTATGATCAATTACAGGTTGATGAGACAGTGACAGGTTGGATGACAGGTTGATCATAGATTTATTATCAAAGGTAGTGACAATATCAGTGGTAGTGACATTTTGGTCTACACATATATTTCAGGGTGGCATGACGGGGTAAGGAAAGGGGGTTGCAACCTCCTTTTGGTTTGAGCCGAAGAAATCATGGAGTTGGAGTTTCCTTCAGGTTGGAGTCTAAGAATCGGGGGGTTGTAGCCTCCTTTTGGTTGGAGGCGAAGAATTAAAGGATTTGTAGCTTCCTTAAGGTTGGATTTTGTAGCCTCCTTCCAGTTGCAATTGGAGAATTGGGAAGTTGGTGCATCCAATGAATGTATTCTTTGATATATAAGAAAAACATTCTATGTTTTTCTCCCATTTGGGTTTCCATGTAAACTCTAGTTTACTGTGTTCCTATGGTTGTTTATTATGCACTGCTGATGATATATTGAATGTTAATGATAAATCATTGAACACTATTGATAAAGTTGAATAATATATATTGTTGTTAAAATTGGTAATAAGTGATCATGTTGATTCACACCCCCCCGAGTATTCCAACAATTGGTATCATAGCATGTCCTTCAAGAAATAATTTAACTACTAGAAGGAGATCATGGAATTCGCTAAGATTGGAGCACCAAGGTTTGATGGTCAGAATTATTCATTCTAGAGTAAAAGGATGAAAACCTTTTTACATGCATAGGGATTTGATGTTTGGTAGTCAGTAGTAGACGAATATGCAACACCAACCACTCCCCCAACTAACAAAGATGGAAAGAAACTCATCGAAAATGACTCAAAGGATAAAGGAACCATTCTGAGCAGTCTGGATGATTCAATATTTGTCAAAGTTATGCATTACAACACTGCGAAGGATATTTGGGATAAAATTCAAAATATTTACGAAGGAGACACCAAAGTCAAAGGAGCTAAGCTTCAAACCCTTAGAGCTAAGTTTGAGCAATTGAAGATGAAGGAAGTTGAAGACATTGCAACCTAATTTTTGCGAGTGGATGAAATAGTGAACACTATTATATGAGTAGGAGAAGAATTTTATGAATAAATGGTCATTCAAAGGGTTCTAAGATCTCTTCCCATGAGATTTGATCATAATATATCATCCCATGAAGAAAGAAAAAATATTGATAGTTTGAGCATGGATGAGCTACAGGGAATATTCACAGCTTATGAAACGAGGATAGAACAAGAGAACCCAGTCACGAAGGAAGTAGAGTTCAAGGAATCCAAGAAGACAAATAAGCAGAACAAGCAAAAGTCAAAACCAGATTGCAACTCTGGCAATGAATCAGAGGAAGATGAAGTGGAAAAATTCGTAAGAAAGTTGAAAAGAGGAACCAACAAGTACAAAGGTATGCTTCCATTGAAATGTTTTAATTGTGATAGTGTTGGTCATTTTTCTTTTAAATTTTCTTATTCTAATAATAAAGGTAGTGATGAATAAGAAGATCCTAACAAGAAAAAGAAAAATCAAAAGGGAGAGGAGAGAAGAAACAAAATGAAATTCTTCAAGAAACGTTTCTACTCAAAGGAAGAAATCTCCTCATCGAACGAGGATGATGATAGTGATAGTGATTCAGATATAATACTCTTCATGTTAATATAATATTATGAAGAAGAAGGAAAATTTGATCTCAGAATGGAATTGATCAGTGCCTTAGAAGAACTAAGGAAAGAGAGAAAGAAAAACAAGTCACTCAAAGCAGAATTAAAGATCAAAGAAGGATATCATAACTCCAACTCAGAAGAAATCGAGCGAATAGTCACGAAGTTAAAAATACAGGTAGAAGAAGACATATGGATTGAAGAAACACTCATAAGTCAATTAGAAGAATAGGAGAACATGAATGAAATCTTGGAAGCAGAAATAGTCACTTTAAGAAAAGATATTCAAAATAAATGTATGAAGCAGAATAGCACCAAATATTGGATGAGATCATCAACAGTCAAAGGAAATACTATGATAGGTCCAAGATAGGATACAAAAAGATTCAAACTGAGAAAGGTTTGAGCTCCAAGACGAAAGAACATGAAGAAAAACTGAGAAAATATGCAGAAATAGTCAGAGGTACTATCAAGAAAGAGGAATACAGGAAGAATCAAGAAAGAAATTCATAGAGGAATTGAACCACCTAGAATATTATAACACATAATCAACAATCAACAACATCTCAAGAAGAAGAAGGCTTCAGAAGAGAAAAACCATTCAAAAGATCCCCTACATCCAGGTATCAAACTATTTTTCTTGGTTTATGTTATTCTTGTTACAATTTTGGACACAAAGATGCAAACTATAGAGTCTATGCCAAGAACATAAGAAACTATGAAGGATATTCAAAAAACAATTATCCTAGAAAGTCAAATGGAGCACATAACATAAATTACAACATTTTTGGTTCACTAAGTAATGAACTAGAGTGCTACAAGTGCAACAATTTAGGACACATGGCCAAATATTGTTGACTGAATTTTCCTCCAAGGGAACCAAAGAAAAATATAAAACATAAACCATAAAGGATATGGAAAAGGAAGCTGGATCAATTCAACACTGAAGAATGGTTGCTTTTTCTACAAGAACAATACAAGAAAAGTGGGTGGTATGTTGACAGTGGTTGTTTGAAGCATATGGCAGGTGACAAGAACATGTTTTTGGCCCTGAAGAAGGAACGATATGGATCAATTTCATTTGGAAATGATAACTCAACCAACATTGTAGGTAGAGGCATGATTAATCTTGGAAGCAAAGATGCCAAGGCAAAAAATGTTGTACTGGTTGAATATATGAAGCAAAATATAGTAAGTGTAATTCAAATGTGTGATCAAAGACACCAAATTTTGTTTGACTCAGAAAAATGCGAGATAAGAAAAGAAGGATCAGGAAAGTTGGTGGCTACAATTATAAGAACCCAAGCAACATATATGTCCTGAATGAAATTGGAAAGGAAAGATGTTTCTTAAGAAAGGAAAATGAAAGTTGGATCTGACACAAAAGAACGGGTCACGTGAACTTTGATAGCCTTGTCAAAATAAAAAGAAAAGAAGCCATAAAAGAAATGTTTGAGATCTCAAAGCCAACAAATACTCTATGTGAACATTGTCTACAAGGAAAAAAAACTAAGACCGAGTTCAAATCAAAAGAGTACTCCACGAAAACACCATTGGATATTGTATACACTGGCCTATGTGGACCAAAAAGAATGAAGGGATTAAATGATGAACAATAGTTTATGTGTTTGGTTGATGAATACACACGAATGACTGTCATTTTCTTTCTCGGGAAGAAGTCAAAGGCAGTCAAACACTTCAAGATATACAAGAGCATAATTGATGTTAGTATGTTGTCGAAACTTTCTGTCTGGAAACCATCTTCAATTCCATCATCAACTCCCCCCTTTGTCAGCTAAAAGGAGAGACCACAAGTGGTTTCTTGAACCATCTTCACTTGATTTTGAACTCCCCTCCTTAAGGTATAGAAGAGTTACATCATTGTACTCCCCCCTTTATGATCAAGAAAGTACCATACTTATTCCATTTGTGTACAAAAAAAAAGTGGGCATGTGGAAACAACCACATGTTATCTCATCTTGTGAGGGCCATGCTTAAAAGCTACACCATAAGGGGACCACTTTGATTTATATACTCTTATTTCAAGGTCTTTACTCGAGATTGAATTCTACGGTAAGACTTATGTTGGCACAGGGGCAAACCTGGGGTTCAGTTCTAACAACGCACCAACAAGCCTTAACTACTACACCTTTCGACAACACTTGCAGAGCAGATGCAATCTCACCTGAAGTAGCTATATGGGGTTGCAAGACATAGGTGTCTACAACCAGAGGAAATGCAAAGTGGATCATGGGCAACACTCTCACACAGATCTAGTGATTTTTTGTCTTTATTAAGCCTACTACGTGAACTATATCTCAGATCTAACACAATATTGCATTGACAGTATATCATAGATCATAAGAACACAACATCAATCACACACAACAATAGCATATACGTGGTTCACCCTCTCCTTAGGGCTATGTCCACAGAACTGCACTTTATAATATATTAAATGAAAGCATACAGTTCTATTTGCACTTAGCTTGTAGATCTTTCTCTCTTCTCTCTATCTCCCATCCCTGCGCACCCAGCTGCAGGGTTGATCTTCGCACCCAGCTGAAGATCTTACAATACCAAATGCTCTCCCAACACAATACTTCTCTCTCTACAGTAATATCAACCACTCTTCCTTACAACAACGAACTCTCAACCAACCCATCCTAGGTCCTCTTGACCTTTATTTATACATTACAATAGCTCACCGACAGCCTTAGGTTGAAACATAGGTGTCAAAACCCTAGATACCAAAACCCTATGTCAACTTGACCTGCGTTTTTAGGGCTTTGCCAACCTGTCTTTCCTTCCTTCCCGCGAGGTTCCCCAAAGCATCTACCGGTGGCTTTTTTCGCTTGCTGAGTTGTCCACGATCCACCTTCCTTGCTGATCTGTCTTCCTCAATCTCCTCATTCAACGACTTGCTCTCTCAGACTTCGCTCCATATTTTCTACTTCTTTGGCCACTTCGATCTGATCTCAGTCAGCAAGTCTTCCGCGCAGTTCACATTCTGTCTTTTCTCCCTTAATCTTCGCTTCTTTCCAGAACCAAGGGCCAACAAGCCCCCAACACTCACCTGTGACTCATCTCGAGGCACTTTGATATGAACCTTCTGTTTTACTTCGACTTCAGACTGCGTAATGCAGCCTGTGCTTCCTGCTCTATTCCTCTGCCTTGTGTGTAGACTATATTTTCTGTGTCTGGTACCCAGTCTCAACTGCACTTGGTACCTAGACCCTTCTCCTTCTATTTTTACTGAGAGTTGCGAGGAAAATGGTTGTCATAGTACAATTTCAACCGGCTCCCATTCACCAATCCTTCCTTCCATTCCCCATTCAAAGTCTTCAGCTGCGTAGCTCCTCCTTCTGTAACATAGGCAACCTCATATGGCCCCAGCCAATGAACATTGTTTGCAAGTTACAATTTAACTTCAAATGCTCCATGATGTGTTGATTTTGAAAAAATTGATTTGTCCATTACTGATGTGGTTAACGACTTGATTGCTTCAATACGATGCTTGATTGAGTGCTTTGATTGTGCTCAAATAACATGAATTATGCTTGAATTTCCTTGCTTGATGTGTATTTGTGTGTTGCATTAAATAATATTTGCAATTGATTATGTCAAAACTAAACATAAATATCATAAACCAACAATGAAAATATTCACCACAACACACTATGCAAGGTGTACCTAAGATCCCCTTATTCAATTTCGGTTGGATCTAGGACACGAGAGCCAAATAAAATTTTATTATACGATCCTTTGTTGTGATCATAATTGCGTGCCCATGCCCGAATACAATAAGAGATCGTTCAATGGTCTTCAATGATAGAACACACAAAATAAATCATTTGTGTGATTACAATAAAATATGGTCTTTTGATTTGTTCTCCTTTTTAATGAAGAGATAAAAGACCCTTAATAATATCACAATTTTTATCCTTTTGAATCAAAAATTTATAATCTCCCTCGCACATCAAAACATTTATCAATGTTCTCTCACACCTTATTTCAACTTTTTAAAACCACTAAGGTATCAAACTCTTAAAAGGAATTTTATTATGCCATAAAGGCATGAAACCAATTCAAAATCCCTATGAGGTCCTTCACCTAGTTGATTTACAATTTTAAAGGATTTCAACAACATCCTTCCATGCATTATAAGTTCTCTTACCACCATTATTTATTTTATAATGGACCAGTTTTCAATATAAATGAAAAGTAACCTATTTTAGACAGAAATGTGGGATAAATATTGTCTAAAAACCAAATGTACCTTTTCCAGTTGGAAGTTTTATTTGATTTACAATTTGCCAATGCATTTTCAAATGACTGGGATAAATTGGGCAAGTGGTGAAGGTGGACTAGGGATTCACGCAAAGAATCATGCCAATTTTCAGTTTTTTGTTGTATTTTCTCAGTGTATATGCCATGTCCACGTCTATGTGGCTTTCTTCAACAAAGGGAAAAATTTGAATCCATATCGTGAGGAGATAACACTGCCTATGAAAGTGGATTGATGTGATAATAATGATGCCGAAACCAAATTCCCCTCAAAGGAGGATGTTGGTATGATCTGGTTAACAGAAGTTCCTAAATCTCAAGATTCGCTTCCCAAGTACTCGATAGCATAAACAGGAATAAAAAAGACAACATCTGGCAATTTCACTGCATCGTGGGAGAATCAATCAATGGACTATCAGGATCCAGGCTTGATTTCGAACGTATTCATACTGGCTCTCCTTCTCAAAGTCTTCAAAGGTCGCCATTTTATCTCCATATGCAGACATCATGTTTTTTTCTCCAAATTGCAGCAAAACCCCCCAAATCTGGAGAGTAAAAACTTAATTTAAAGCTCGAAAAAACAGTGAATCCAGATCTCATCTAGAAAATTCGCGTCAAATTCTCACTAAGAAGCTGCGAGCCTCTTCTTTGCTGGCATTGTTTACGTGAAAAGATTTCAAGCTACACAGATTTTTTTTCGTTTTCTGTGAGCATATGGAACACCCCACCCGATTTTATCATCGATTGGACTGCATATACTTGTAATTACTCATGCCTCTTGACTTTGTTTGTATCCCAATTGCAGATCAAAGAGGTTATGTCTACCTGGTTGCAATGGTTGGATTATCAACACTGGTTGAAGTGTTCTTCAATTATATGGAATAATGATATTTGGAAAACTTGAGCTTGTTGCAGAAATCTATTAACTTCATATGGAAGTACCATCCTTCCAGGTTGAATTTCATAGATCACTAATTGTTGGGCAGATCTTTAAGCCATTTTCAGATATAATAAACAACCACAATGCATTGGCTCTTAAGGATGACTGATTTCATTATAAAGAGTGGCACGGTCGATTTAAAACAAAAAATGACTCAAAAATTGATAGCAACAGACACAGGCTTGAGTTATATCTATCATGCAGATCTATCGCTCATATCCAATAGAAAACAATTATAATTATTTAACAACAATTTAAATCAGCTTCAAAACCAAAAAACTCATATCATTTGTTGGGTAGATCAACCTCACCGTGAGCGCCTAGATCTCATGCTTCAGATTTGGATGGCTCCATCATGAATTCACAACTCGTCTCATCATGTTGTTAATGCCCAGAATAATTTGCTGGTGAGAATAGTGGATCATATGTGCGCTACTCCTTGCTTGAAATTTGTCACGCCCTCTCCCACTATCTTGACTTTCCTGCAAACTCATGGGTGTATATGCATATGTGTTTCAATCAACGTACATGCTTCTTATCCTTGAGCTTCATCATTGGATCTTTAATGGAATCCACAAGACACTATCATGGGATGATTACTAGGCCCCTTAAGATCAAATGTGCTCTGATACCAATTGAAGAAATTGAGCATAAGAATATTAAGACAAGAAGATTGGCGGAAAAGGCCTCAAGCCATAATTCTCAACATTGTATTCAT
>CBVK0104195121.1:0-38444 GCA_900067695.1 Picea abies
GCTCTTCCGATCTCACGTATCACTCTGTTGAGTGAGTGACTTTTTCAGCATCATGCCCAATTACTTAGATAGAGTATGGCCTTGAGAGATGATGTAGTTGATGCTATTAGATGATACTGATAGTGGTGATGGTGCTCGTGATGTGGTCATGAGATAACCTATGTGGCTATGTTGTTGCTATTGGTTGAATTTTTTGTTTGTGATCAAGGCCATTTCTTTTAATACCTCCCTAGCTAGGAGGGAGTGATGATATTATGGAAGTTGCGGGAGGTATTAACCTCTATGTGTAACCTTAGATGAGACTAGAATATTTTTGGAAATAGGAGAAACCATAAAACATTGGATAATAACCCTAGAAGAAAATTCGGCTCAAGAGAATAATTAATATTGAGTTATTAGACTCTAGGAAGAGAAGTCGGCCTAGTCAGGTGAGTTGGAGTAGTATAAATAAAGGGCACTAGAGCTCATTTGTACTCAAGAGCTCATTTGTACTCACTCACTCTCACAACTACATAAGAACAAGTGGTGTGCATGAATGGAGGAGAGCTACAACTGCCGTAGTGGTGACTTGGTCTTTGGTTATGGTTGGACTTTCTGCTTGGTTATGGTTTGTACTTTCTTCCTGGTATGCTAGCTTTGGAGAGAGGTACACTACCTTGGTTGGCTATTGGTTCTAGGGTTTGTGATCTGAAATATATTTGCAGAAAAAAATGAATATAGATTATTATCAAAATATACTTAACACAGAATAACATATATACAGTAAAACCGGTTTCTATTCAATAAGGAAATAAGCTAAAACTGTAAAATGCAGTAGAAACAAGCTTGCTAGAATGGTGGCGGCTTATCTCTGAGAAGAGATGTGACGACTACGCTCATTCACAAGAATATGATTACAATGAAGCTCTAAATGCCTTTTTACAATAAACAGGAATGTCAAAAACCGTAGACATCCAAAAAAATTAACCCTAGGAGATAAAGCGCCAAAATTCATGTGGGCCCTGTTTGGGTAAGTTAGTACATCAACTTCCCGGGGTCGTAACTTTTGCATACGATTTATGTTTTAGGCACACGATAGCCCATTGGAAAGGTCTATTTGAGGAATAAACATTTTTCTACTATCTATCAAAGGTCATTTTGGTTGTGGTGATCCCTAAAAAATATTGTTTTGGGCCTCAAAATGGCCCTGCAAGTCAGAGACCCAAAAACTAGGGAAAAAACTGCTAAGCTGGAAAACTGCCAAAATGAGTTAGTTGGAATAGGTGGAGGCCACCAACATCCATCTGGATCAGTTTGCTTCCATAATTATTCTCTCTTTCAAGGTTAAGGTGCTCGGGGGTGGCCTTTGTGCCTATGGTTGGGTGACAATATTGCTATTTTGTCTATCGTGAAACGAGCACACCTATTATTCTAACACACATAATGTTTGCTTAGAATTCTTATGTCCCTTGTCTTTAAGAGAGGTCTACTTATAGGATTGGATATGACAAAATACTTGATCTCCTTCTTCAAAATAATGTTGAGGATGATGTTGATAAATCTACTGCTTCATTTTATTTTGAGCCAATACCATATTACCCTTAAGTTTGTGGCTAATGGTTGCTTTGGTGTTAAGTTTGTGATCCACTTCCTGAACCTTGGATGTGTCTGGTAAATATGAATCCACTAAGGAATGTTTTTTCCCTTAGATAGTTTCATATGGTGACATTTTGGTAGCACCATGATTTAAGTGGTATTGTACCATCATTCGATAAGGGTAGGGACTGACCCCATTGGTGTTTTTCAGTTTGGTGCAAAACATTGCAAATAAGTTTTTAAGAACTTGTTGACCACCTCGGTTTGACCATATATTTGGGGATGATAAGTTGTGCTCATTTTCAAGTGTGTGCCTTGTAGATTAAACAACTCTTTCTAGAATATGTTGTTGAAGGTGGGATCACGATCCAATAGAATGAAAGTAGGCATGCCATGTGTTGGCACTTATTCACATGGCCAACTTTATTAAACTACAAAACCCTAATTATTGTAAATAAACATATCGACAACAACTATGTAACTACAAATAAGCAACATAGATACATAATCCCTAAATAAACACCACAAAGATAACAATAACTAGATCTTCTTTATTGAGAACATCCTATTACATGAGCCTCCCTTTGCCATGGTAGGTAAGTGAGCGAGCTCTCCCTCATACTTCTACCCAACTCTCATGACTCGGAAAGGGCAAGGAGTGAGCTCTCCCTTATACTTGCTACTTGATCCTCATGTCTCAAAAACCATAAAGATACAATGTATAATCATGGAAGAGTGGATCGATGACATATGACTATCCAATACCATCACAATATACACAAAGTCAACCATAAAGCACTAGAAACCCTAAAAGCTACCTAGGGCTCGAGGAACCTCAACCCTCACAATACTCCAATAGTATATAAAATATGATGGAGGTGGATAATAAGTACATCCTAAAACCTCACATACATAGAAATTGGATTTTACATTTAAAACCTCTATTTTTCCATTAATACATTAAAACCCATAACCCCACTACATCAAAACCCATAATCCAAGTGATAAATGATCATAGCTATGAGCAAGAACCAAGAATGTGTTCACATACAACTTATAGGAGACAACAGACACTATTGTTGACTCACGCTCAAGTCAACCATGGAAGGCAAGTACAATTTGGGATGCAAATTATGACCAGTGCAATAGTCCACACATCTAATCATCATCAATTCAAAATTGGGTACAACCAACTGCTGCTCAAAAATTTGGTCATCATCTCTATCCAAAACTACCAAAATAAAACTTGTTCACCAGTGAGATAGCACAATCAGGGTGATCAAGTGATAATTATACTCTTAAAAAATCTATCCCAAGTTGAAACGGGTCTCACACAAATATGTTGGTGAAACGGGTCTCACTCAAATATGTTGTTGATACAAGGTACATGAAAACCATGGTAGATCCAGTCACCAATAAAAGTTCACTTTGCAGCAATTAAGTTCACTTTGCAGCAAATATGTTGTTGATACAAGGTACATGAAAACCATGGTAGATCCAGTCACCAATAAAAGTTCACTTTGCAGCAACTAAGTTCACTTTGCAGCAACTGCAAATCCATTGAATCCATCTCAATGAAAAGTCTTAAGTGTACAGAATTAGTGCTGTTACTTGCACTCCTGGGCTGAAGAGATATCATTGTACAGGATAAAACCATGGTGTTGCAGTCCATTGATTTAAAATAGTTCATAAAATAGTTACCAATCTTAGCCACCGACCATCAAGATCTACTTAAAATCATGACACCTAAAGCTAAGTCGTCTTCCAAAGATTATCTCGATGCAGGGAAACTACTAGCAAGAGAATAATATCTCTTTACAAAGCCAAACTTAAACCTATCCCACTCTCAGCAATGATGGAGGCATTCTCCTTGACCTTCTCATCATGCTGGAAATTACAACATCAAAAATTCAATGGCACCATGGAGGATAAACACGAGGGTACTAATACAAAGGTTCATGATTACATCATCATCATCAATTCTTCCATAAACATCTTTCAGAATGCATATTAAATAAGCAATAAACACAAAGTCAACAAAGCTGCCAACACACACCGCAACTCTACCACTACTTTTTAATATTACAACGGGCTAAAAAGTATGCGCGCTCAATATGAGAATAGCATGATGGTGCATCCCAGCTTGCTTTATATTCTTCACTCTGCAAAACTGTAACCTCCAGCATCATCTTCAACAACCATCACATATAGAGATGTGCAACATAGTAGCCACCAGAAGAAGAGAGTGAAAGAATAAAAAAATTGCAACTTGAGGAAGCTTCCATGACCCTTGTAATATCACCCATCGAGCTGTTCCATATTTTGTTATGTAAAAACAAATTCTGGTGTCGTGCGTGCTACAGATTGGCTTCAAAGACATGCGGACAGAGACTCAATGAATGGCATCAGGCCCGATAAGTAAGGCTGCAACACATCTCTATGGCAGGGCGCATCTTTGGCCAGTTCATATATAGATGCTTGCAACATCACGTCATCTATCCATTCATCAAATCCATGCAAGTACCTCCTCTCCATATAGCAGCAACATCCAACCAATAGCACACTCACACACGCTTATGGAAGCAAGCAATAGTAGATATGAAAGTGATATATATCTAAAGGAGTGGAGGCACTTTGTCTATCAATATTCTCTTGAAAAAGAAAACCTTTGAATGGAAAACACCTTAAAATCTGATTGTATAAGCATTAAATATGGCTGTGGGGTGCATATTGATAAACAATCTGAATTGAACACCCAATGCCACATCCAAAGAATATCATAAATAGAAGTGGTCACAAAAATGGTCATACCTTTGATGATAGGGCAGATCTGGAAAAAAGTGACTACTTTCCTCCGGAGAACAGACTTGGATTATGAAGTGAAGAAACCATTGAACCTGCCACCAAAATGTCTGCAGCCATTCTACCATAGGAAAATAATTACTTACCTTAGATTCTTGCAGCGAAGTCATCCCATGATGTTGTTGCCACGTGTTTATAGAAAGACAACATATCAAACTCTTGTAAAATGTTGGCACTTATTCACATTGCCAACTTTATTAAACTACTAAAACCCTAACAACAAATAAACATATGAACACCAACAAATAAGCATATTAACAGTAGCTACACAACTAAAAATAAGCAACACAACTACATAAACCCTAAAACACCACAAACAAGGAAATAACTAGATGTATTACATACACCTCCCTGGCCCATGGTGGGCAAGGTAGCAAGCTTGGCTAATCCACTCACATGCACCTGGAAATCATAGAGATACAATTAAGAAGTATGGAAGAGTGAATCATTGAAAATACCCTTCATAAATATACAAAATCACCCCAAACCCTAAACCCCAAAAACTACTTGGGGTTTGAGGAGCCTCAAGCCTCACCATACTCCATTAATGTATAAAACATCGTTGATTGAGGTGGTAATATATACATCCCACAACCTCATAGACATAGAAACCCATTATTGCTTTTAAAACTCTTATTTTTCCATTAATACATTAAAACCCATAATCCCACTAAGTGATAAATGACCATAGCAATGAACAAGAATTAGGAATGCATTCACACATAACAAGGAGTTAATACCATGTAATTTTAAAATCTGATCCATGAAGACTTGGGAAACTATGGATGGTGTAAATGGGTGTGGTAAGGCACAAAAGTGAGCATATTTGGAAAGGAGGTCAACTATGATGCAAACCCTCACCACCTCCTGGGCCGGCGTGACCTCCTTATCTAAGATCATTCATAGTAAGGAGACAAATCATCTCTTGGGCTCTTGTTGAACCCTCAAATTCCTTCTCCATAGGGATTTCCCCTCTTTCCTGAGCGTAAAATCAAGTTTGCGAGGTTCTTGTCACTTCAGCAGAGGAATCCTCGTGACTTCGGGCCAAAACCATGGGCTAAGTTCTTAAACCGCAGGAACTCCGGTGCTTTAGAGCTCCGAGATTCGAGAGTTCTAACAAAAACACAATAGGACTCTCCCAAACACTGAATTCACAGACAACCGAACAATGAAAAGAATCAATGGCTCACACTATGTGTTGAGATATACGGCTCTCAGAGGCTTCGAGACTCTAGGCTTTGGGAGTCTTCCCTACTTCAACACACAACTTCCCGGAGTGTTGAAATCTAAATTATCAAATGGGATGGCTATCATCCGCCTTAGATCCACGGTCCTTATTTACTCCATGCTCTGGGATTTTTAGCTTTTCATAACACAACACCTTAATTCCTCTGGAGTGCTGAACTCACGAACTCGTGAAGGATTTCAATCAATGGTCCACGTGTTCTTGTGAATGGAAGGTAGAGATGGGCTCCAAGCTTTGGGCCTTTGGGAGTTCTTGATCTAGGTGGATATCGGTTGCCACCCACCTTTTCCAACTGACTCAAAACAAGTTTTTGGCAATTTTGGTAATTTACTATTTTTAGCAGTTTTTAACTTCCGGGGCCATTTTGAGGGCCTAAATGAAGGTTTTTTTTGGATCAAGATTCTCAATGATAGCCGAAATCTTTAATTGAGCCCCTTAAATGAATCTCCTCGACGACACCTTTCCAATGAGCTATCGTGCGCCCCAAACGAAGATTGTATGCCAAAGTTACGCCCCCTGGGAAGTTGATACACCAAACTACCCAAAACTATTGGCTTTTCATCTTCTAGTGTTAGGGTTTTGGATTTTATTTATGATAAAAAGGCCTTGAGAGCCTCATTTTAAAATCATCTTCTTGCGAATGCGAGTAGCGAACACATCTCTTCTCAGAGATAAACTGCCAGCATTTTAGCGAGTCTTTCACTCTATATTTTTACAGTCTTTGTACATTTTCGCTCATTAATAGAAAATTGTGTATTATTGTATCTATGTGTTTATGGTTGCATCTATGATACATTTTTGTTATATTATTGGATATATGAGATATCTTTGTACATTTCTTTATTATATCTCTGCTCTCATTTTGTGCCAAAAATAATTTGGATCAGTGGTAACAGAGCAGGATGCTCTTGATCGTTTTTCAGTGCATGTCCCCGACGAGGTCCGAGTATAGAAAGTTGGGTCTCGAGCTTGTATCTCTTGAAGACAATCGCTCTCGCACGCCTAAGAAACCCTCCATGGTGGAAGAAAAGAAAAATGATTGAGCAAATGATTCTATCATTCTGTTGCTTGAGCAAGCTCTCACGGGACAGAGGGAAGAAATGATGGAGAATTTTTCCCACATCCTTCAATGCCTACCGATAGAAACATGCGCATATTCATCGAAAAACCACTTTGGAAGCACCTCTCCTTTCAAGGTACAAGTTAATTTTGATATTCCTGTATCTGAAGGTCATATAGATGTATATGCCCTAGAAAAATGGTTAAATGTGTTAGAAGGTTATTTCTCTGTTCATAATTTTTCTGACAGGGAAAAGATCACCTTCATACTCCTTAAAGATCTCCCCCATGTCAAAAATTGGTGGGAAACTTACTGTGAGAAAAGTTCTACAGAGGAGTCTGGAATATATGGGGTCGATCCCACTTGGGATTTTTTTGTGGATGTGGTAAAGGAACAATATTACCTTGTTGGCAACTATGAGGACCAGTGCATGAGATGAAACACACTACGACAAGAGAAGGGATAAGTAGTTATGGATTTCACCAATACCTTCCATACCTTGCGTACCAAGCTGGGTATCAAAGACTCCGAACGAAATTTGGTTCTGAAATACCATGGGGCTCTACACAGATACATCCAAACTGAAATGGATTTTCTGGACATATCATCACTTGATGTTGCTTATCGATATGCTATTAAAATCTAGCAGAAATTTAAGCACCAGAACAAATGAGAGTTTGGGTCTGCAAATCTGCAACAACCAAAGTATGATAAATATGACCCTAACAAAGAGTCTCCCAAAAACCAGTCCAAGACACAGGAAAAGAAGGGTGACGGGAAGACAAAGAAGGACACCAGAAAATGGTGCGATTTCCACAAAATCCCCTGGAAAAACACTAAGGAATGTTGTTCAAAATAGTCATTCGTGTCCAAGATCAAAGACAAGGAGTCGAACCCTAATTCAGAATCTGATTATGAAAATACTGGTAAAAGACAGATCATTGATGCAAACCCCACTGCTATTGTCGCGACCGCAACAATTTAACCAGAAGAACCAACATATCCTAAAGAGGGGGAGGACCTTTTTCATTCACAGATGTTGGTGAAGGAGACCCCACTGCATTTTATTGTTGATAACGAAAGCCAAAAGAACCTCATATGAGCAAAGGTCGTGAAACAATTGGGATTGTCGAAAACACCACACCCGCAGTCATACAACATCGGGTGGCTTCTCTAGAGATGAGATCTTTGTGTCAACCAACAATGTCGATTGTCATACAACATCCAACCCTTCAAGGGTGAGGTATTATGTGATGTTTCCCCACTGGATGTATGTGATGTTCTCTTGGGCCAACCATATATGTCGAAGCGCCATGATGTTTATGAGTCTTGACCTCACAATGTCATTTTTTCTCTGGGGGGTCATCTCTACATAATACTACAGGTAGTTTTGACTACTATTCCACCTAAACAGTGTTGCAAGGTAGTATCTCATACTACAAAATTTAGCTTCTTTACAATCTGTTCAAAAGGTGAACAGAAGGATACTGCAACCACTACAACCTCGGTCCAAGCACCTTCTATCCAACGGAAGAAGGTTGAGAAGATTGCAACAAAGTGTAAATATTCCTTCTCCACAGAGGACTCTCATGTAGGCAGATTGGTTAAAAATGTCCAACCCTTCCAACCACATGTTTGTGACAACCTTCAACAAGCTAAGCAACACAACTTCTCCAACAAGGCAAGCATCTCATCAAGATGCAGATTCAACACACACATTTCCCTCTCCCCTGGGCACTTAATGCAATGGATACCATTTATTCCTGAGGGAGGATTGATCCAGGACGATATCGATGGCCACCCACCTTTTCCAACTGGCTCAAAACAATTTTCTGGCAATTTTGGTAATTTACTATTTTTAGCAGTTTTTAACTTCTGGGGCCATTTTGAGGCCTAAATGAAGGTTTTTTTTTGGATCAAGCTTCTCAATGATATCCAAAGGCTCTAATTAATCCCCCTAAATGAATCTCCCTGATGATACCTTTCCAACGATCTATCGCGCACCCCAAATGAAGATCATATGCCAAAGTTATGCCCCCAGGAAGTTGATACACCAAACTACCCAAAACTGTTGGATTTTCATGTTCCAGGGTTAGGGTTTTGGATTTTATTTATGATAAAAAGGCCTTTAGAGCCTCATTATAAAATCATATTCTTGCAAATGCAAGTAGCAGACACATCTCTTCTTAGAGATAAGCTGCCAGCATTCTAGAGAGTCTTTCACTTTGTATTTTTCCAGTCTTTGTACATTTTTGCTCATTAATAAAAAAATGTGTATTACTATATCTCTGTGTTTATGGTTGCATCTCTGATACATTTCTGTTATATTATTGAATATCTTGGATATCTCTATACATTTATTTATTATATCCCCACTCTCATTTTGAGCTGAAAATAATCTGGATCATTTCTTGACCCAGAACAAAATAAACCCCAGTTCTTCTAGAGTGCCAAGTCTCCGAACTACGAGATCTGTCGCCACGTGTCCCCCATCTACCAATGGCCTAGATTTACTTCTGGATTTAGGAATTTGGCCTCCTTTCCAAAAAACACTTGAAAACTTCCATAGCAACGAAATCTGAAGGACTTAGTAGATTAAAGTTCGTGCTCCTTCCTCAAATCTGACGATTATGAATGATCTCACTCCTCCTAGAGAGAATCTCGTCCACTCAACCTCAAAATTTAAAGGATTCTTCTTCCAAATATTTTTTCTCTCATTATTCTCCTGAGCTTTGTCACTCAATGTGATTTGGACTTCCAACACACAACTTGTGCTTCACTAAAACTTGAAACTTGAATATTTTTAGAAAATCCTCCTGTGCACTCCTTCTACTCTGCTTCCTTGAAACTCTTTCGAAACTTGACTAAGTATTGGCCCTATGCACACCTTGCACAGGTCTTCTCTAGGTTTTATACTCAGACGAGTATATGTGCATTCCTTACACTCACTTTGCAAAACTTCACACTATCTCTCCTGAGCTATTGAGTCTGAAAATGAATCCTCCTTCACACTCCTTGCGTGGCACTATGCACTCCTTGCACTAGGGTTTTGGAAGAGAAACAATTGAAACTGATAGAACATCAAAATTTCCTTCATTCAATGATAAAATACATGCATAGGCATATAAACACAAAAAATAAAAGTCATGACATTACCCAAATAAATCAGTGATAAGAAAACTCAGACATGTGAAGCAAATCTCCTCTATTATATTCCTTCAACAAAACATTTACAAAGTGTTCTTACAACTCTCAACTTCTCTTCTAGATCAAGATAACAATTAAAATCCAACCACTCTTCTCAATCTCTCTCTTTTCTCAACAAGACAGGAAATAAATTTCAACAACTCTTTTGGGCATAGATTACATACATTTATACAAGGAGGGGATTCTCGATCCTTCCCTCCTGATTATTCTAGAACTTTCATATCACAATTAAAGAATTCTACTACTAAGGCTTATTACAATAAATGAGATATTACAACCCAGAAATGAGTTGATGCTCAAAGTTTGTACAATCCTACAACTTATTAAGGTGATTACAATCTCATGCGATCTCATACAGTGGCTCAATACTCAAAACATTAAAGGGTCTTTAATTACAATACTTTCAAAATATTAAGACGACGCATTCTCCTTGAAATTCAAATCAGTTGTAATGTGCACGATGGATGCTGAGTTGTCCTCCACTTAGCTTCATTGAATGTTGATGGTGATACTCCCGCATCATACTCCTCTAGACAAAAATATTCATGGAATCCTGTCCATGAGCTTCTGCACTATTTTTCCATGCTTCTGGATATCAAGTTTAGCCATCCAACTATAATCTTATGCTAGACGATCTTTCCACTCAACCAGATACTCATAATAAACTTTTCTCATGGTCTTCTTAGCAATCCTCTGGTCTAAAATCTTCTCTATCTGTGGCTTCTTTTCTATGGGAATCTGTTGCTTCCACTAAATATTCTCCTGATCATTTGTCCCTTCTATATCATCCATCCTATAAGGGTATAAATCTGCTACATTGAATATTGGTGATATTCCAATTTCCTCTAGCAATTCAATCTCATAAGCATTTGCAACAAATTTCTTGAGGATCTTACATGGTCCTATATTTTTCATCTTCAACTTGTTATATTTCCCTTTTGGAAATATTTCCTTCCATAGGTGTGCTAAGACTTGATCTTCAACTTCAAAATTAACCTCTCTTCTTCTATGGTATACTATGCTCTTATACTTCTGGCTTCTATTTTGTAGCTATCCTTTAATCTGATCATGCAACTTCTGCATTTCTACAACAAACTTATCAGCTCCTATGCTTCGAAACTCATCTCATCCCAAATCTCTTAACTCTGAAATTCCTCTTGGATTCATCCCATATAATATTTGGAATGGGCTCTTACCAATGCTTCTATTCAATGAGTCATTATGTGCAGTGACCAAACTCCTCAACAAGTTCCCTAAGATTTGATTCACTACCTCCATGTGCCCATCTGTCTAAGGATGATATGTTTAACTGAAAGACAAACTTGTTCGCAGCTTCTTCCACAAGGTTTTCCAAAAGTGTTCCACGAATTTAGTATCTATGTCTAAAACTATTCTTCTTGGCAACCCATGCAATCTCACAATCTCTTTGAAAAACAATTTTTCTATGTGAGTAGCATCGCTAGTTTTGTGACATGGTATGTGTTATCACATATTCTTGCAGGGGGGGACTTTTCCTTGGATTTGGCCCTTGGGTGGAAAAATGTGAAGAATAGGGTTAAAAAACCACTAAGTGGCGCTTATCATAAGTCTTTCGGGGTCGATGTGACCATTTGGTGCGTTGTGCCAAGACGCGTGCAGATCTTGGCGGCTGAGATCCGCGTTCCTCAGATCGACGGTCGATGGCCATATCAGGGCCTCAACATGCGCGATCATTAAAAAAGGTAGAGCGGGTTGGGAAAAACAACCATGGTTTGTGGAGGCACTACGTGTCAGCCAAAGACACACATCAGGCCCAAAAGCGGAGAAGTTTCAAACCGCTTTTTGCAGCCCCGATATGTGCACATGCTTTTAGTGTGTTATCCTAGGTAAAAAAGTGGCCACTCTGTCCCACTCTCCTGTCACTTTCGATCCCTCACACCTATCCTCCACTCATCACCCTCTTAACCTATCAAATTGCACCTCCACATTCTCCCTCTCATCTCCTGACATGTGTCTCCCCTTTCACCTCCACCTGTATTAATTATCCTTATTTCACCCTGCTACCACAGCCACTCCTCCGCCTCCACATCCTTCCCCTTTGCCACATCACTTCTATCCCACTACACCTCAACTTTCTCCTATGTCACCCCATAGTTCTTTTCTAGCCTTTGTGTCCTCTCCACTTGAACATCACACAACCCAGTAGACTGTCCATCATGCCACCGTTACCCCAGATCCTCGTTCATGACCATGACTGCCTGGTCATCCCTGCAAGCGTCCAACTTAGCTCCATATGGCATAACGTAGAGGCCACCAATTTCCACAGGTGTAGGGATGACTTGGTCCTTATCGATTCCAACAAAGCAATTATTGAGGTTGTTTGGTGGTGGTTGGACATCATTTCCACCATAAATGGAAAGCTCAGGAAGGATTGGCAGTTAGTTAGCCCAGCTGCAGAGCACTCTTGACACACGATTGCATCTGACAGAGATCACTTCGGGCTGAGAACTGCATACATAGTCTGACAGGGAGAATGCAGACGTAAAGCCTTTAATGCAAAGACCCAGGCACTCTTCTGCGGTAGGAACAATTTTTGAAATATAATTATGGATTTCTGTCATTTTGTAAACGGTCTTTGGTTGAGAAGAGCTCCCATTTTGTAATATGTTTTAACACGAGTATTATGTCTGGTTATGTAATCGATTTGAGACTTTTAGTTAATAGAAGTCAGTTTCTTTCCATTTCTCTGTAAACACTGTGTTAAGACACTTAGAATTGGAGGATCCAATCGAGGGTTATTATGCTGTTGTAAGGTAGGTTTGATTACAATAGCATCATGACCAGTTTTAAGAAGCTCTCCTTTTTATCTTTTTCCCTCTCGCACTGAATGGCTCAGAATTGGAGGATCCAGTCGAGTTGTTTTGGCCACATAGTGATGTAGGTTTGATCATTGTGTTATTGGAACTGTGTCATTTGGGCACATTTCAATGTCTAAAACCTGGGCTCGAAAGCATCATCAAGCCTGAGTTTATCTTCTTCAAGATGTTGGAAGGTCGGATGCCCATAATAGTCTTGTTCTCATTTTCTCATCAAGTCTTCCTTGTGCTTGCCTTTAAACTCAACCCACCGATTGAAGTTAATGTGGCCCTCACTCCCCTGTTCATTTCCTGTCCAGTTCTGTGTTGAACATCTTTCATTTTGTTGAGTTTAAGACATCGACCACCCATATTTAAACCAACATCCACCCCCAAAACTGATGGGTACTGGGATTACTTCTGCAACAATCCAGGGGTGACTTCCAATGCTAACATTTCTGGTGCTGTTGCTGGGGATGAATTGAATATTTTCCCTAGGTAGAATGAAAATGAACTTATGATTCTAAAGGTGCATAAAAAATCAGAACCTTTGAAGATTGCAACTATGCACCTGGCAACTCCACTAAGGTGACTCCATTGTCTCAACTCCACTGTTTTAGTGTGGCTTCTTCTGGCTACATCTAGTAGCCCTCGGGAGAACACAAAGATCAAATCTGGTCTTTGATGGTGAACAAAGCCTAGACACACTCATTTTGCGCATCATTCACCTGACGAATCCATGGTTGAAGAATCGATTGGCGTCTCCACTGGTTCGAGATGGAAAGAATCATGGCTCAGAGGTTTTCTCCTTTTAATTTTTCTATTGTTCCTGGTTTTCCCAATGTTGTTTGTGCTCCAAATGATTGGAATGATTATTTGCCTATATTTAGAGAGCATAAAGAGGACAACCCTGCTCAAAATCTCAGAGAGTTTCATTAACTCATGCACCAATGGGAGATACATCAGGAGGATGTATTAATGAAGATGTTCATGTTATCGTTAGCAGGGGATGCTCGTGAGTGGTATCATTCTTTACCCCCTGCTAGCATTTATTCACTAGGATAATTTCATGTAGCTTTCAATGCTCATTGTCATAAGTTTTATCCCTCCGAGCTAATTTTTCATAATTGTTGTGAGGGATACAATGACTGTACTCAAGATAAAGATGCTTCTTACGTAGGCTATGAGGATGAGCCTGATGACTTGGATCAGAAGTCAGTCCTTTCTCATCCCTGTTCATCTACATCAGAGGAAAGTTGTAAGGATGGGGACCAAGAAGAAGAGGCTTTAAGTGAACTGATGGAGCTGGTAAAGTCTCTTTCTGTAGAGTTAGAGGAATTGAAGGAAGAACATGAGTGCTGCCTTTTTGAAGAAAATTCAGAGGATTTTCCAGTCCTTGAAGAGGATGTTCTTGGAAACTCTACTGAGGATGATGATGAAGATTTCATGGCTATAGAGGCCCTGTATTATGCTCTTGGGGTGCCTGTTGTCCCTAGCTTTGATGATTATTCAGATGAATAATAGTAGAGCCCCACATCACAAATTGATGACCAAAGGAGAAACCAACCTGTGTATGAAATCTATGAATCAAATTCTGAGTTGGATATGAAGGATATCGAAGAGAACACAATAGAGCCTTATCCTCTTTTTATTAAAGGAGATTATCATGAGGAAATTAACCATCCTTGGCCTGCATAAATCGTTGAGAAACAGAATGAATACCAGAGCTTTCCCACCGGTCCTGTATATGATGACTATGAATCCGACCCTTGGGAGAGCCAAGAAGAAGAACCAGAGGAGCAACAAAAGGGGCATTTAATCTCCTTTCCAGAGCCTTTGAGAAAGTAGACATCATCTGAGGATAGTCAACCTATATCAGCTTCCCAACTGCCTGTTCCTACCAATGATATTCAACCCTGTATGAGCAATTGTGGAGAAGAGAAGGATTTCTGATACAAATTTCAAAGAATTTTCCACTCATTCTATGAGCCTGTCAATGAGTACATGGAGTGGCATTTCCTTCATGACCTCGAGCCACCCTATTTTATCTCAACTTCAGCCCTTGGAGAAAAACTGAGGGATGTAACCATTCTCTTGTCACGGTTGCATCATATGATAGTGATCACCGATAGAGTAAAGCAACTTCCATACAAAAAGTTACTTGATTGGCTATGGTGGAAATTTTCTTTCACCTAACACCATGTAAAAAAATAAATTAGCCTAGGATTGTACATAAATAAGCTCCTTGGAGAATATGTGTTTTTTTTCATTTTATTTTTTTGGCATATAATCCTCAGTAGTGTGTTTTTGAGCTTGACTCCATATCCCAACAAAAGGAAACTAGAACTGCAAAAGGAGATCTTAGAGCCTCATAGGGAGGACTCTATCCCCCATGGAGCCTAATGTTATCACATATTCTTGCAGGGGGGGTGTTTTTCCTGGATTTGGCCCTTGGGTGGAAAAATGCGAAGAATGGGGTTAAAAACCCACTAAGTGGTGCTTATCCTAAGTCCATCGGGGTCGATGTGACTGTTTGGCATGTTGTGCCAAGAAGCATGTAGATCTGGGTGGATGAGATCTTTGTGCCTCAGATCGACGGTCACTAGCCATATCGAGGCCTCAACATGTCTCAACAACTGTGGTTTGTGGAGGCACTACGCATCAGTTAGAGACATGCATCGGGCCCAAAAGAGGAGAAGTTTGAAACCTCTTTTTGCAGCCCCGATATGTGAACGTGCTTTTAGCATGCTATCCTAGGTCAACAAGTGGCCGCTCTCTCCCGCTCCCCAATCACTTTCTCTCCCTCACAACTGTCCTCCACTCATCACCCTCTTGACCTATCAACTTCCACCTCCTCATTCACCCTCTCATCTCCTGACATGTGTCTCCCCTGTCACCTCCACCTGTATTGATTATCCCTGTTTCTCCCTGCTACCGCAACCACTCCTTTGCCTCCACATCCTTCCCCTTCTCCACATCACCTCCATCCCACTACACCTCAGCTTCCACCTGTGTCGCCCCACAATTCTTTTCCAACCTTCATGTCCCCTCTACTCGACCATCGCACAACCCAATAGCCTGTCCATCGTGCCACCGTTATGCCAGATACTTGTTCACGACCACGACTGCCTAGTCATCCCTGCAAGCCTCCAAATCATCTCTATATGGAAGAATATAGAGGCCACCAATTTCCATAGGTGCAATGCCGAATCGGGCCTTCTCGATTCCAACGAAGTAGTTATTGAGGTTGGTTGTTGGTGGTTGAACATCCTTTCCACCATAAATGGAAATCTCAGGAAGGACTGGAAGTTAGTCAACCCAGCTGTAGAGCCCTCCTGACACTCTATTGCGTCTGACAGATCTCTCTTTGAGACGTGAACTACATACACAGTCTGATAGGGAGCATGTAGATGTCAAGCCTTTAATGCAAAGGCCCAGACACTCTTCTGTGGCATGAACGATTTTTGAAATATAAGTATGGAGTTTTGTCATTTTGTAAAAGGTGTTTGGTTGAGTAGAGCTCCCATTTTGTAATATGTTTTAACACCAGAAGTATGTCTGGTTATGTAATCTATTTGAGACTTTCAGTTAATAGAAGTCAGTTGCTTTCCATATCTTTGTAAACAATGTGTTAAGACACTCAGAATTGGAGAATCCAGTCGAGAGTTACTATGCTTCTATAATGTAGGTTTGATTACATCAACATCATGACCAGTTTTAATCATCTCTCCTTGTTATCTTTTTCCCTTTCACACTGAATGACTCGGAATTGGAGGATCCAGTTGATTTGTTGTGGCTGCATAGTGATGTAGGTTTGATCATTGTGCTATTGGAATTGTGTCATTTGGGAAAATTTTAGTGTCTAAAACTTGGGCTCGAAAGCATCATCGAGCCTAAGTTTATCTTCTTCAAGCTATTGGAAGACTGGATGCCCATAGTAGTCTTGTTATTGTTTTATCATCAAGTCTTCCCTCTTCTCGCCTTTAAACTCAACCCACTGAATGAAGTTAATGTGGCCCTCACTCCCCTATGCATTTCCTGTCCATTTCTATGTTGAACATCTTTCATGTTGAGTTTCAGCCATCGACCACCGATATTTAAACCAAAATCCACCCCAAAAAATGATGGGTACTAGGCTTACTTCTACAACAATCCAGGGGTGACTTCTAGTGCTAACAGTATGAAATGTGCCATCTTTGAAAATATGTCAACCACCATAAAGATTGAGTCACTTCCTCTCTGGGTTCTTAGTAATCCCATAAAAAAGTCCATACTTATGGCATCCCATGACCTATATGGAATAGACAATGGTTGATACAATCCAATGTTATGTTGCATTCCTTTTTCATATTGGCAGATTCTGCATCTGTCTACAAATTTTTTCACATCAGATCTCATACCTAGCCAGTGGTATGAAGAACTCAACTATGCATACATTTTATCATGGCCAAAGTGTCCAGCTAAACCTCCACTATGTTTCTCCTTTAGCAAGTTATCCCTCATTGAGCATTTCAGGATACACAGTCAAATTCCTTTAAACAATAGTCCATCCTGGATTAGATATACAATCCATTGATTTATGTCTCTTATCAAAGGATTCTCACATGCTTCATAAGCTTGTTTGAAATTCAGGTCTTCTTGATACATCTCCTTGAGGTGTTCAAATCCTAAATTCTCCACTTGGAATTCCTGTAAGATCAAACATATCCTGCTCAAAGAATTTGGAACTTTGTTAGCTCTTCCACTAATATGCTTAATAACAAAAGTAAATTTCTACATGAATTCTATCCATTTGTCATGTCTCCAGTTCAATTTTTCTTGTCTGGTTATAAACTGTATAGCTTGATTGCTTGTATACAAAACAAACTCCTTCGGTATAAGATAATGCCTCCATTTTTTCAAAGCCTTTATTACAACATAAAATTCCTTGTCATACATGGAATACTTCCTCTTAACATCATTCGATTTCTCACTGAAATAAGCAACAAGCTTATTGTCTTGACTTAAACCTACGCCAATGGCTACTCCACTTGCATTGCATTTAACCTAAAAAGTCTTCTTAAAATCTGGAAAAACTAGAATAAATTGTTTTGTTATCTTTTCTTTCAACAATCTAAATCCATTCTCAGCTTCTTCTATCCAATTGAAATATTTATACTCCTTCTTTATGGTGTCTAGCATGGGGGCACAAATACTATTGAAATTCTTTATGAATTTCCTGTAAAAACTCGCCAACCCATGAAAACTTCTTACCTCAAGCACACTTCTTGGAGAAGGATAATCTCTGATTGTCGACACCTTCTCTGGATCCATCTTCAATTCATTTGAAGAGATTACGAACTCCAAATATACAAGTTCTGTCTTCATAAAAGAACATTTCATTAAATTCACCAACATCTTTTCCTGTTGTAGTCTCCTAAACACCATATTCAAGTGTCTCAAATGCTCCTCTTTAGTCTTATTGAAAACTAGAATGTCATCTAAATAAACAATCACAAACTTACCAAAAACATCTTTGAGTACTTCATTCATCAGTGTCATAAACGTACTTGGTGCATTTTTTCAGCCAAATGACACAACACGCCACTCATACAATCCTTCATTTGTTTTGAATGTTGTCTTCCATTCATCTCTCCCTCTCATCCGTATCTGATGATAGCCATTCTTCAATTCTATCTTGGAAAACTAATTAGATCCACTCAAGAAATTCATTAAATCATCCATTATGGGTAAAGGAAATCTATACGTGATGGTTATATTGTTGATGGATCTAGAATATGTGCACATTCTCCAAGCTCTATATTTCTTTGGAATCAACACAGTTGGTATGACACACGGGCTCAAACTTTCCCTGATCAAACCTTTATCTAACAATTCTTGGACCTGATTCTTGACCTCGTCATTCTTTTGAGGGGTTGATCCCCGATCCACATTTTATGAGAAGAAAAAAATGAATACATATTATTAACAGGTTCTTAACACAAAATAACAAAGATACAGTAAAACTGGTTTTCTATTCAATAACGAAATAATCTGAAAACTGTAAAATGCAGCGGAAACAAGCTTGCAAGAATGGTGTCGGCTTATCTTTGAGAAGAGATGTGAAGGTTGCGCTCATTAAAAATAATATCATTACAATGAGGCTTTGAAGGCCTTTTTACAATAAGCAGGAATGTCAAAAACCCTAGACATCCAAAAACCTAACCCTAGGAGATGAAGCGCCAAAAGTCATGTGGGCCTCATTTGGGTAAGTTAGTACATCACCTTCCCGGGGTTGTAACTTTTGCATACGATATCTGTTTTAGGTGTATGATAGCCCGTTGGAAAGGTATCATCGAGGATATTCATTTTAGGTGAAATATTGAATGACCTCACAATTTTCAAACCTATTTTACCAAAAAACATCGTTTAGGGCCTCAAAATAACCCCAGAAGTGAAAATTGCTAAAAATAGTAAATTACCGAAATTGCCAGAAAACTATTTTGAGCCAGTTGGAAAAGGTGGGTGGCCAATGATATCCATATAGATCAATCCTACATCCTTAGGAATAAATTTTCTCCATTTCATTGAGGTCCCCCATCAGATGAAGAAATTTATGCTGAATTTGGCCCCAGGTGAGCCACATGCCTTGGTGCAGGAGCTACCCTGCTTTGACGACTCGATAAAGTTGGATCCTTTGCTATCGAGTGCCCTTGATATGTGTGTCCACAATATGATAATTGGATTCCTGTTATATGCATTCAGGTTTGATCTTTGTTGGTGTCATATGTTCTTCTACTTCTGAGGTGTCCAATAATGGTGGGAAATAAGGGCAAAGGAGATCCACGTTGAACACTGGGTGTAGGTCAAGGAAAGGCAGAATGTTGAGCTCAAAAGAATGATCCCCCATGGCCTTGGTGATAGTGCATGGCCCATAATGGAGTGGGTGAAGTTTTCGATGGGGTCTTGTAAGGTGTTCTTTCTGCAAGTGCAACCAAACTTTGTCACCCACCTGAAACTTATGTGGCACCTGATGTTGATCATGGCGTTGTTTGTACTTGTCATTGGACTTCTATAGGATATCCTAAACTTGTTGGCAGATGTGTTGGATCCACTCAATGAACTGGGTGGATTTGTCAACTTCAGTTGGAGAAGGAGATGAGTCAGTCGAGGTGACCGCTAGGGGAAGTGAAACATCTATGGGACCCAATGGTTGGAATCCCAACCCCACCTGAAATGGGCTATGGTCGGTTGAGCTATGTAGGGATCAATTGTAACTATGATGGACATAGGGAAGGCTCTCATCCCATGTGCAAGGGTTCTTTGAATTATACATGCGAAGGATATGAACAATCATTCTATTTGCAACCTCAGTTTGGCCATCTGTCTGGGGGTGGAAGGCCATGGATTTGGTGAGCTTGGTGTCTAGTAGTGACCAGAGGCTCGACTAGAATGTGCTGAGAAATCGACTGTCTCAATATGAGAGAATGGTTTGTGGGATTCCAAAATGTACCTAGACTTGTTCAAAGAAGAGGTTGGAAGTGGCCTCTATTGTGATGCTCTTCTTGTAGGTAACCAGAATCACCATGTTAGAAAAGTGATCAACAACCACAAAAACACAGTCATTTCCCCGCTTGGTGGACGGGAGTCTTGACATGTAGTCCATTGAGATGGATTCCCATGGCTTGTCAGGAGTAGGAATAGGGGTGTACAGGCCCTATTTCTTAGTGGTCGGTTTGGAAATAACATAGGCAGTGTAGGACCTGATATAATTACTGACCTCTTGTCGAAGTTTCAACCAGTAGAAATGTTTCTATAACATTTCCACTATCTTCTCAATGCCGAAGTGTCCTACCACCTGACTGTAGTGGGATTCTCAGATCAGCTTCGCTCGATCTCTTGATGGAACATAGATATGGCCTAGACGACACAACAACCCATCCTGAATATGGGAATTATTGACAACTGCGTTTGCACCTAACATTTGGTAGGTGGTGGCAAAGTCCAGGTCTATCTCATAGAGTTGGGGCCATATAGAGGTCTCATGGCCACAAGAGTCTAGCACCATGGTGAGTGTCATGATTGGCGGTCTACTGAGGAAATCAACGACGCGATTGGTACTTCATGTTTTATACTTGATGTTGAAGTGGAATTGCTACAAGTATGTGGACCACTTTTGATGGCGGTCATTCTACAATTTTCTTTATGTCTGCATGAACTGCAGTGGCTTATGATTAGTTTGGATGACTGTCTCCTTCCCAAGAATGTAATGTCTCCACTGGCAGTAGACTTGCAGAATGGAGTACATTTATTTGTCGTAAGTAACTTACAGACAACATCTGATAGTGTCTCACTATGATAGGCCACAGGGTGGCCGTGCTGAGTGAGAACGATGCCCAAAGCATAGTCTGAAGCATCTGTCTCGATCTCAAAGGGTTGCTGCAGGTCTGGTAGTGAAATTACTGGGGCTGAGCACAAGCGCTACTTCAAATCATCGAATGATTGTTTTTGGGATCGGCCCCACACAAATTTAGCCTTACCACCACCCCTATTTATTTGGTTGAGGGCCCATGCAATATGGGAGAATCCCAATACAAAGATGCGGTAGAAATTGGTAAGGCCCAAGAAGATCCGAAGCTCAGTGAGTGTGGTTGGGGCTGTCCAGTCACGGATGACTTGGATATTGGATGGATCCACATGTACTACATGCTGATGAATGATGTAGCCCAGGTAATGGACCCTGTCCATGCCGAAGGAGCATTTTTCCAAGTTGGCGTATAGCTTGTGCTGTCGCAGGGTGTGGAGAACCTGCTGAATATGATGCAAGTGTTCAACCCAAGTCTTGTTGTAAATGAGAATGTCATCTAGATACACCACTAAAAAATTGTTGGTGAATGGTCGCAGGATATCATCCATCATCCTCATGAAAGTGGCTGGAGCATTTTTCAAACCAAAGGGCATAACCAACCATTCAAAAAGGCCTTCTCTTGACTTGAAGGCGATCTTCCATACATCTGTCTGTTCTATCGAGACCTGGTGGTAGCTAGACTTTAGATCAATCTTACGAAAGTATTTGGCCCCTGTGAGTTGATCAAGGAGGTCACCCATTCGGGGAATGGGTTACTGGTTTTTGACTATGATTTGATTCAGAGCTCGATAATCAATTCAGAGTTGCCAAGTTCCATCTTTCTTTTGTACCAGCACGATTGGGCTCCCGCAAGGTGATGAGATGGGACAGATGTGCCCCTTATGGAGAAGTTCTTGGATTTTTTGCTTGATCTCTTCATTCTCTAACAGTGAGCGACGATTGAATGGCCCATTAGGAAGCGATGCACCGGGGGTCATATTGATGGGGTGCTTGACCTGGCAGTGCAGTGGTACCCCTGTAGGTGCAGAGAAGATATTAGATTATTCTTCCACGACCTTATCTACTTGCTTATGCTCTGTGGAGAGGTCGGCCATAAAGACCCTGGATGTGACTGTGATCTTTTTCTTATTCTAAGAGTGAATCATGAAGAAGATAAACTTTGTCATCTGAGAGATGACCTTCCTGCATTGCTCAACAAAGATCAAGGAAATAACACTAGGTGAGACTGCCTCGGGTATCCTGTACAATTTCCTGTTCAAAGTAATAATAACACTATGAGGCCTAGACTCATATACAACATGACGTTTCCATAAATAAGGGTGGCCCAAAATAACATCACAAACTTTGAGAGGAACAACATCACACAATACCTCATCTTTGAAGGGCTTGATGCCGTATGACAGTCGACACTGTTGGCTGATGCGAAGCTCGCTTCCTTGGGGGAGCCATCCAATGGTGTAGGGTTGTGGGTGCATCATTTTTGACAGGGCCAACCACTTGATGACCTCTGCTGAGATGAGGTTCTTTTGGCTACTTCTATTCATGATGAAGTGTAGCAGGTTGCCTTTTAACCACATATGTGAATGGAAGAGGCGCTCTCCTTCTTATGGATCGTCTGGTTCACTAGGCTAGAGCTTGGTAGTAAGAATGGTAGCACTCGGTTCTGCATCAGTGATCTGTCTTCCCATTTCTAGTTTTGGCTCAGAGTCAGAATCCACATCTGATTCAGACGCTTTCACTTCCCCCACCAACAACTGCTTTGAGCGACAATCAGTAGTGTTATGCCAACGACTCTTATGGAAGTCACACCACTTCCTAGTATCTTTCTTTTTCTTTCTGGTGTCTTTTTCTTGTGACTTGGAATGGTTGTCCTGATACTGTCCATGTTTACTCTATCCTTTGTTCTGTGGGTTGGGGACACCCTTTCCTGGATTTTGTTGTGAGGGGTTCCCAGGCCCAAATTGCCGTGTCTTTTGTTTGAGCTTCTGCTCGATTTTGACAACATATCGGTAAGTCGTGCCCAAGGATGAAATGTCCAGAAATTCCATTTTGGTCTGGATGTATCTATGCAGAGCACCGTGATACTTGATAACCATATATCACTCCAAATATTTAATACCCATCTTGGTGCGCAAGGTATGGAATATATTTGTGAAATCTGGCACTGCTTGGTCTCTTTCTTGCCGCATTGTGGTCCATTTGGTATACAGGTCGTCATAACTTCCGACAGGGTAGTATTGTTCTTTAATAGCATCCCTGAAGGATTCTCAGGTGGCTATGACTATAAATAATGAGGGTTCCTCTGTTTCCTTTTTCTCACATAAAGTTTCCCACCAATCTTTGACATGGGGAATGGATTTGAGGAGCGCAAAAGTAATCTTTTCTCTATTCAAAAAGTTATGGACAAAAAAATACCCTTCTAGTAGATTCAACCACTTGTCTACAAAATTTGCATCTATCTGACCTTAAAATATAGGAATATCAAAGTTTATTTGTACCTTGAAGGGGACGGCTCCTCTGTTCGAAGAAAATGCGTTGCCTATTGGTAGCCGCCGAAGGATTTGTGCAAAACTACCCATCATTGTGTTCCTCTATTGCGTGAGGGATTCCTCAATCAACAGTTTGAAAGGATCTCCTATCCTGTAATATTTCTTTTCTCCTACCATGAGAGGTCACTTGGGCGTGTGAGAGATTTTTTCCTCAAGAGAAACAAGCTCGAGACACAACTCTTTGTACTCCAACCTCGTTGGGGACACACATTAAGACAACAAGGAGCAGACTGCTCTGATAACACTGATCCATATTTTATGAGCAAAATGAAATGAATAAAAATTATTAATAGGTTCTTAACACAAAATAACAGATATATAGTAGAACTGATTTTCTATTCAATAATGAAATAAGCTTAAAACTATAAAATGCAGTGGAAACAAGCTTGTTGGAATGGTGGCGTCTTATCTCCGAGAAGAGATGTGACGACTGCGCTAATTTGCAAGAAGATCACTACAATGAGGCTCTGAAGGAATTTTTACAATAATAAGGAATGCCCAAAACCCTAGACATCCAAAAACCTAACCCTAGGAGATGAAGCGCCGCCAAAAGTCATGTGGGCCCCGTTTGGGTAAGTTAGTACATCAACTTCTCGGGGTCGTAACTTTTGCATACGATCTTCGTTTTAGGCGTATGATAGCCCGTTGGAAAGGTATCACCGAGGAGATTAATTTCAAGTGAAAAATGAAAGGAAATTATATATTGAAAACCTTTTTTTCCAAAAAAACATCGTTTAGGGCCTCAAAACAGCTCCAGAAGTGAAAACTGCTAAAAATAGTAAATTACCAAAGTTGTCAGAAAATTATTTTGAGCCAGTTGGAAAAGGTGGGTGGCCATCGATATCCATATAGATAAGGGGTCAATCTATATGCTTCTTTTTTTGTAAAAATTTCTCCCAGAATAAGGCCAATATGATGCCCGATACTCCTGACGGGAGATAAAGTGTGAGGTAACTCATCCATCACAATATCAACAAAATCATCCAATAACTCCTAGAATTCTACATGAAAATAATTCATGGAAGTTCTTGTGAGAATGACTCTCATCTTACCTACAACAAAAAACTACATTTCCTGTTCTTTCTTAACTTCTTTCAAGATTTCCTTCCCACTCATGAGAAGTATACTTGGAATAGCTTCCTCCTTGACTCCTTTATCTTCTATTGGAAACAACATATGCTTACACCCATTCTTCTCCAGGGTATAAGTGTTCTTCCTCCCACCATGTATTACATTCCTTTCATATTTCCATAGTCTTCCCAACAAAACATGACAAACATCTATAGGTATGACATTGCATAAAACTTCATCTCTATAACCACCTACTTAAATTCAACTTTGCATTGCCGACTTACCATTACTTGATTTCCTTTATGCAACCACAACAACTTGTATGGATTCAGATGTGCATTTTTCTTCAAATTAAGCTTTTCCACCATCTCTATGGATACCAAATTATCAGTGCTTCCACTGTCTATGGTCACCTTTCATGACCTATCTTTGGTCTTGCAAGAAATTATGAACAATCTGTTCCTATGGACTGGTTCTCTAACCTCTTTCTCTGGCTTCAAGAGAAATTTCATCATCATGAGTGATATTCCTTCTTCCACTGCTTCTTCCTTCATCTCTGTCTCTACATTCTTCTTCTGTGCTTCAGAAATGTGAGCTTCTCCACCTCTTGCATTTTTCTTCTTAGGACATTCCCAAGACATGTGCCATGTCTTTCCATAGAATTAGGACTTCACTTATCCTCCTCTGCCTCTTCTTCTTCCTATGGGAAAATAATTCCTTCCACCATAGTGTCCTCCTCTTTCTGTCTTACTATGATATCTTGCATCTTCTCCTCTAGGTTTCTAGAAATTTTCTCTTACAATGCCTCTACCTTCGTTAGGGATCTTCCCTATATTCTATTGACTTTGTTTTCTTGAAAACTTTTCTTCTTCCTTCAAGGCTACTTGATAAGGATGTTCCATAGATCTCATTGTCATCATGATAATCTCATCCTCAATTTCATATCTCAGACCATTAATGTACCTGACAACTTTCTCTTCATCCTTCTCTATGTTTCCTTCTCTTATGTTCAACTTGTAAAACTCTTCGGTGTACTCTTTCACCGACAAACCTTTCTGTCTCAGATTCTGTAACCTTCTAAGAACTTTTATCTGATAATCCTTGGGTATGAATTTATCCTTGAATTTATCTATCATTCTATCCCAACCCTTAATTTTAGACTTACCTTTTCACCTTCTGTCAGCTTGCAATTCATCCCACAATAAGGTTGCATGTCCCTCCAATCTGGTCACAACATGATTTACCTTCTTCTCATCATCAATCTACTCATAGTAAAATTAATTATCTAAAGGGCTTACTGAGTCAAGAAATTCTTCTATGTTTAAACTACCTTCATACATTGGGACTTTTATATTTGATCTAGTTTCGATCTTGACAAAAACTCTCAACAGTCAGTCCTCTACTGCTTGTTCTCCTACAACTTCTTCTTTGATGACATATTCATTTTCACTTTCACTGACATCACCAACATTAGGTTCTCTTCTCTATGTTGTCTCCATGGAACAAACTTGAATGAAGTTGTCTTATTTCCTCTTCCATGGATGCATTGACCACCAGTCTCTCTCTACGTCTTCTTGGCGGCATGGTTCCAAATTTTCCTTCCCTTGTAGAGATGAATTTGGGCTCTGATACCACTTGATGGTATCAGAAAAAATATTTTATGTGCTCTGATACAACTTTATGGTATCAGAAAAAATATTTTATGTGCTCTGATATCACTTGATGCAAACCCCCACCACCTCCTTGGGTTTGCATGACCTCCTGGTTTAGGATCGTTCACAGTAAGGAGCCGAATAAAATCTTAGGATCTTGATGAACCCTCGAATACCTTCTCCATAGGCCTTTCCCCTCTTTCCTAAGTGTAAAATCAAGTTTGTGAGGGTCTTGTCACTTTAGCAGAGGAATCCTTGTGACTTCGGGCCAAAACTCTGGGCTAAGCTATTAACTCACAGTAACTACAATGCTTCAGAGCTCCGGGATTCAAGAGTTCTAACAAAAACACAATAGGTCTCTCTCGAATGTCAAATTCTCGGACAACTGAACAATGACGGGAATCAACGACTCACACTATGTACTGAGATATACGTCTCTCAGAGGCTTTGGGATTCCAGGCTTCAATATTATTCCCTACTCAACACACAACTCCTCGTAGTGCTGAAATTTGAATTATCGAATCGGATTGTTGTCGCTTGCCTTAGATCAATGTTCCCTATTTACTCTACGCTATGGGATTAAGATATTTTCATAACACAACACCTCAATTCCTTTGGAGTGCCAAACTAGTGAACTCATGAAGGGTCTCAATCAATGGTCCATGTGTTCTTTCTAATGGATGATCGATATGGGCTCTGTTCTTCAGGACTTTGGGAGTTCTCGACCCAGAACAAAATACACCCCAGTTATTTCGGAGTGCCAAGTCTCCAAACTATGAGATTTTCTACCACATGTCCCTCATTTATCAATGACCTAGATTTAATTTCGGCTTCGATAAATTGGCCTCATTTACAACAAATACTTGAAAAATTATGGAATAACAAAGTCCGAAGGACTTAGTAGATTAAAGGTCGCGCTCGTTCCTTAGATCCAACGACTATGAAATATCTGAATCCTCCTAGAGAGGATCTTGTTCACTCGACCTCAAAATTTAAAAGATTCTTCTTCCAAAGATTTTTAGTCTTTATTTCTCTTGATATTTGTCACATGAAATGATTTGGACTTATGGTGCACACCTTGCTCTTCACTGAAACTTGAAACTTGAATATTTTTAGAAAATCCTTCTGTTCACTCCTTGCACTCGCCTTCCTTGAGAATATTTCAAAACTTGACTAGGTGTTGGCTCTGTGCACGCCTTGCATGAATCTTTTTGAGATTTTATACTTAGATGTGTACATGTGAAATCCTTGCACTCACTCTACAAGACTTCACACTATCTCTCCTGAGCTATTGAGTCTGAAAATGAATCTGCCTTCACACTCCTTACACCATGGTTTTAGAAGAGAAACAATTGAAACTTATAGAACATCACAAGTCCATTCATTCATCGATAAAATAAACACATAAGCATATAAACACAAAAAATAAAAATCATGACATTACCCAAATAACTCAGAGATAAGCAAACTCATACATGTGAAGCAAATCTCCTCTATTATATTCCTTAAAAAAAACATTTACAAAGTGTTCTTGCATCTCTCAAATTCTCTTCTTCATAAAGATAACAAATAAACTCTGACATCTCTTCTCAATCTCTCTCTTTTATCAACAAGATAACAAATAAACTTCAACAACTCTTTTGGGCATAGATTACATACATTTATACATGGAGGGGCTTCTCGACCCTTCTCTATGGATTATTCTAGTTCTTTCATATCACAATTAAATCATTCTACCACTAAGGATTATTACAATAAAAGAGATATTACAACCCATATATGAGTTGATGCTCAAAATATGTACAATCCTACAACTAATTAAGGTGATTACAATCTCTTGTGATCTCATACAATGGCTCAATCCTCAAAACATTAAAGGGTATTTAATTACAATAATTTCAAAATATTAAGTTGACTTGCTCTCCTTGAAATTACAATCAGTTGGAATGTGCGCGTTGGATGTTGAGTTGTCCTCCACTTGGCTTCATTGTATGCTAATGGTGATTCTCCTGCATCAAACTACCACCACGATGACAGTTTGTTTGTCAGATTTAGGGACATCCACTATAAAATCCATGGAAATGTTAGCACAAAGAGTGGTCAGGATTGACAATGGCTACAATTCCATGAGGGTATTTAATATTTCACCCTTGTTCCTTTGATAGGCTTCACTTTCAGCTACAAAAGTATGGATGTCCCTTTTCATGCCTTCCCAAAAGAAGGAGCACTTAGCTCTTTTGTATGTTTTCTAAAAATAAGAGTGACCTATGGTAGGAGATGAATGAAACTCCACTTACACCCTTTCATTCAAAGTAGAATTATTTACCAAAAAAATACACCCTTTATACTACAAGGTGACTTACTACTATGTATATCCAATAGAGGGATTGATGTCCTCAAGTTGTTGGATGACATGAACAACTATGTCATTATGTCCTTTGTTGGAAGCTGAGTGTAAAAGAGAAAGATATTTCTCAATGTTTCGATCTTAAGAGATAAACCCATCATTAACCAACTAGTATTGTCACCCCTCTTCAAGCCAATCAAATACTGGTAAGCATAAAGTCAATATCCTCCTCACATATTTGAGGCAAAGCATCAACCACCACATTCTCCATGCCCTTCTTGTATATGATCTCATAATCATAACCTAAAATATTAGTTACCCACTTGTTCTTCTCTAGTTATGAAAACCACTATTCCAAAAAGTACTTCAAGACATGATGGTCCATCTTGATCTAGAAGAACCTCCCAATGAGGTACAAGTGCCATATATCGAGGACATGAAGTATGATCATTATTTATTTCTAATAAGTGGACTTTCCCAAATTTCATTCACACAATTGTTTATTGGTGAGTGTCAATGGGTTCTTCTCTTACATTAGCATAGCCATAATACCTCTTTGAGAGGCATCACATTCTAGGACAAAAATATCAATGAAATTAAGAGTTTATAAGACTAGGTAGTACACATGACTTCCCTTAAAGTAGAAATGTGTGATTTGTTGCATCAATCTACATGTGTTTTTCTTGCATAGGGTGGTTAATTGGCTTGCAATTCACTCATAATTCTTCACAAAAATCCTTTAATAGCTCATAAGTCCTCATAAAACATGTAATATTTTAAGATTCTTAGGGCATGGCCAATCTTTCATAGGAATTATTTTTTGGGGATCCACTCGCAGCCCTATCCCACTAACTATGTTTCCCAAGTACTCCAACTCAAAAGTGAAAAAAGTGCATTTGTAATGTTTGAGGAACAATTTGTTATTCTACAATAGTTCTAGGGATTTATCAACATCCTCCACAAGTTCTTCCTAGGTCATTTTATAAATCAAGATATCATCAAAGAATACAAACATACAATTGTGCATAAAGGGATGAAAAATATTATTCACAAGGCTTTGAAAAGTGGACAGGGCATTGCAAAGACAAAAAAGAATCACTAAAAAATCATAATTTCTTTTATCACTTAAAAATCACTCACAGAGATATGCAGGTGATCAACCAAAAAGTATTTAATACAACATAAAAAGTGTTATTCCATGGAAATTATGCACCACCTTCATCCGAGAACCAAAAATTAGATAAAATGGGTTTTTAATGCATTAGCATGACGTTATAGTTTCGAGTTTCTATGATCTACACGATTGATCCGTAGATAGTTTCACAAATATGACTGACATGAAATGTCAACCACATTCGCCATAATAAATGAAAAAACTCTTATCAAGGGTACTCTAAAGAATGCATACCATGCATCCTCTATATCCATACCCATTGAAGGTTGGTACTTTGGTGGTTCTATGTATCTTCAATACATAGAGAACCACAATCCAAAGTGCACCATTCACACTTGGAACTAGCCTTAATGGAGCCATGGGGTGACATTCAAAATAAGGAAGACAAAGCAATGCTATGTTGTCTAGATGATTCTTGAGAACCATATTATTAAGCTATCATCTTTTGCAAACATAGCCACTAGATTGTGTTTGACCTCTTCCCATGAATAGTTCATGCACACTTCTATCTTAGAGAGAGAGCATAATTCCAAAAGGAACATAAAAGAACCCTTCCAATGAGGAGAGGAGAGTCCATCTACACTATCCAATCTTCCAAGTTGTGTCTCCAATTCCATATCCTCGTTCATTGGACATAGAAAGTATACTTGCTTCCCTATCTTTTGGTCTATTCTTCTTATGCTTGTATCTATTTTATCACATGCTTGTATCTATTTTCTTTCTTATTTGAAACTTTTTTATTTATGGACTAACTCTAATAAATTCTATGTCTATAGTGTAGCATCCTCTACTATAGATTTTTTTTTTTGTAGCCACATTTGATTACCAAGTTTTTCCTCATTCGTTTAATGAAGATGACCTTGTTATATCCTATGATATCTCCCATGACACCTTAGGACCAAGAAAATTCAAAATTCTTTGGCGAGGCTCTTTCATTGTGAAGAACCACCTTACAAAGGGAGCATCCATGCTTTCTTACCCTAAGAGTCGCCTCTTGAGAGGCCCAATCAATGGGTTATATTTGAAGAGATTACACCCTTGAGTATCCCATATACTTTGGAACACCTCCATTTGTATATTTAAAAATTGTAAAAATGACCATAGATTTCTTAATCTTTTTTAACAAAAGCACTAGATGTTTTGATGCTCCTAATATCTTGTCCTTTCTTTCTTTATCAGATGAATCATTCACCATTGTATCACATCTATTTTGTGTATGGTTCTAGTATATGGATTCAAAATCTCTCTTATGTGGCTCAAGCCATTTATTCACCTTCTCAAACATTGCTCCTTTCAGGTAGTGTATGCTTAGGTCCATCTATTGGCCCTTGAACAAGTTTTGGAGAACCTTGGTCATGTTTGACCATTTTTGGGACTTCGACAGGCTAGTCAAAGGCGAAGTGAAAGGTGAAGCGAAGATCATGGGATCTCGGCCCCTTATTAGAGAAATTTTGGGTTTAGGGTTTATGTAATGGGTATGGGGATGTCAGCAAATGGGTTTACCCATGTTTAGGCCCCTTTGTAATGTATAAATAGAAAGCTAGGCGATGTAAGTAAGGGAGATGTGGTTCTAAGTGATATATTGCGCTGAGTTCAAGTGATGTAAGTAGCTAGATTTGTGTGATTGAGTTAGCTTTGTGCATATTGTGTGCATGAGAACTTGTAGAGATAAGTGCAAGTGACTGTAAAAAGGCTTTGTGTTGTGACCTGACTCAGGGAAGGAGGATATGGCGAGGTGCGCGCAGATATTCATCTTCTTCACAGGTGTTTCCGAAAGGGTCGGTAGTTAGGTTTTTGTTGGTGCACTATTGAAGCATTGAACCCTGGGTTTTCCCCTTGTGCCAACAAATGGTTCCATTGCCGGGACCTAAAACTGTGATTGTTGGGAATTGAAGAAAATAAATCTCTATGTGTGTATCTATTGCTTTAGTGCATAGTATTCTACTTGACTGTGAATCTTTGTGCTAAGAAAGGAATCATATCTAAACAAAAGAGGTAATATCTTAAATCTTTGTGCTCTGAGAAAGGTAAGATAAGTGATTTTTTTTTTTTCGAAAGAATGGATTTAGGTATGTCTAATAGATTTTGTCCTAATCTGAAAACTAGGGCACAACTAGAAGAAAGAAGATTGGATATGAGTAGATCTGATAAGAATAGTGAAAGACATGTCATTCCTATGCATAGAAAGAATGTTTGGACTAACAAATGGATGCAGGATCCTAGAAATAATTTTTTCCAGGTTAGTTACTGTGATCCTAGTGTGCAGTACAGGAAAGGTTGGGGGTCATTTAAAAGAAAGAGAGGATTAAATCTTTGTTATAGTTGCAGAAGATCGAGACATCTTGCTAAGGAATGCCCTGGTAGAGGTCCTAGATGTATTTTCTATAAATCTATGGACCATAAAGTTTTGGATTTCCCTAGAATGATTGCTAAAGTTGAAAAGATGAATATGTGACAAGAAAACCATGAGACATGACAAGAAACTAAGGATATGATAAAACCCCAGAAATAAACAAAGACTGTATTATTATAGATGAAATAAAACATGAATGATCATAGAGATATCAATTTATTAGAGATCTTAAATGAGAAGGAGTGCATAGAAACAAGAATAGGAGACTTCGACATAGATTGTGTTCTAGATGAGGAAACCAAGGTGAATATCATGATAGAAAGAACTTGGGAAATTTTGGGAAAGCCTACTATGGTTCCTTCATTGGGAGGAATAGGATTATTTAGAGGAATGTTGATAACCCTATGTGGAATACTTACCCAGACACCTATGAGTGCTCATGGAACTTTGACAGAGGAAGAATTTGAGGTCGTGAAATTTGTTGATAACAACACCCCATTTGCTATTCTGCTAGGAAATACCTGGATTGAGAAAGATCAGATATAGAGGAAACAAGAAGAGGAGGATATAGAAGAGAAAAATAAAAAACTAAGGGATTTCATGGCTAGGAGACTAGTGCACTTACTGGAAGAAAAAGATTACCAGTCGAAGCTACTGAGGACCAGAGATCTGGATGTCAAAGTTGAAAGAACATAAGAAGACTTGAAACACCTATCTGTACAAGAGAGTAGAGCACTTACTCTGGAAAAAGAATAAGTTTACTCTCAGAACCCTTGAACCACCCGCAGTAGTGTGAAGTTACTAGACCAAGAGGAGATAAGAATAAAAATGGGAAGAGGAACCCAGTGACTCAAATCATAGGAAAGAAAGCTAGAAAGCTCAGTAAGAAGAAAGCAAAGTTAGAGAAATTGCAGGAAGTTCCAGAGAGAACTTCGCAAAAGGGAGGTTTTCAACACTTGAAGTTCGCCGAAATAGTAGAACAACGAATATTGGAACTTCACTACGACGAAAAAATATGACCGTTGGAGGCATCCCGACCATTAGCCCGATGCTCTAGAACGGCTTGAACCACAATTATGGCCAGAAAGATCGCCATTAGACCGTTGGGACTACACCATAACAGATGGAATTGCATTGATTAAGGTGTTCCTACTTGTTGGAGGAATCTATTACAATGTTATCTATTTATCCCATCGAATGTTGCACCGAGAACACTTTTGCAAACAATGATTATTCGAGCCCACACACAACTAGTTTCTTTTGCGCTATGACTATTGAGACGTCGCCACCCATTCTGTTACATTGAGGTGACCGAACTGATATCGAGAACACATGTCAGGTGACTTAATTGTAGTAGAGAAATTCTTAGAAGAGATCCTCATCGACCTCATGAGTAAGAAGGTCATGTCCATAGGAGTTCAATATTTGTCTATGAGAGGATTGCAAGCATCCCCGTCAACTACTCGTTGATCTGGACCATCTTGAGCTGCGACAGAGAAGCAAACCAAGCATCGTGATGACTTGGTGAATGTGAAGCTCATCACATCTATCCTTATCAACTATATCCCACCTCTGGCTATCACGGTGATCCGTGAAAGTGTCCCGAGGGACTTCGACTACACCTTTATTACTGCATACCTCCCGAAGGGGATACACACAGTAGGAACATAGTTAGGACAGATCATGACGTTGAAGATCAGTGACTTCAACTTGGGAGACAACAAGAACTATGGCATGCTCTCCCCACACAAGTATTTGACCAAGACAAAGGGGAAGAATTCAAAGATCATCCCCCAACCATGGACTATGGACATCGCGAGGTCCACTATCTTGAATGTGATAAAGATACCACACTTTGGAAGGCATTAGGAGGTTAACACGTGCGTTAAAATCCTATTGTCTTGATTCCATGGAGGTTATATGTGGCTAGATAGATTCATCATCGTAGATCCAATGCTGATCCATCAGATCACTGGATTAAGCATGCAAGGACCATACCCACAAGAATTTTATCTAGGGAAGGTTGCAGATCGAACCTTGGCATAGAAAATTAAATATACCTATGGTGATGTGGAGAAGGGGAAGCGAGTCTACAAGGTGGCCTCCATTCATAATGGCCCAGTGCGCCTAGCCTACCAATTGATCGTTTCTAATATAGTAAGGAAGAATAGATCCGTATAGGTCACGAGGTTCATTGTTGATCTCGTGGGAAAATGCATTGAAGGACTACAAATAAATTGGGTGAGTTACCTTGTCAACCAGTTAGAACAAGACTTTTGTCAAGCTTAGGATCAGGGATATGAGTTTCATTTTAGTTGACTACTGATCCTCATCACCTTCATTTCCTGGGAGATTCCAGAAGGAGAGACCTTCCCTGAGATTGAGTAATCCGACACACTAGCTGCGAAGTTCACCATGCTCTGGTATTCGAGCGACATGGAGAAACAATGACATTCAAACATGGTGTTCCATGCCTACTACCTGTAGTTGAAGAGGGATATCGAGTCTTTCCCTCGTATGATGCCGAACACCCTGGATAGGTTCAAAGAATTTGTGAAGTTCCACGCAGATAAAATTTTTATTTATAATACTGCGCACAGAGACGAACATAAAGAAGAGCTCCAATCTTATTATAATATCACCAAGGAGGAAACAAAAGAAATAACTAAGGAGTGGCCTATAGAGTTCCTTATACCAGTCGAACAGGCAGAACTATTCGACCTTGAACTCATCGGAAGTCCTGTGGTTACTCGCGAAGTGTAGGATGAACTTAGCAATAACAAAAGGAAGAAAAAGGAAGAGGTACAGGAGATGAAAAGCGCATCATAAGAGACTTATTCAGAATCACCTAGAGGGGGAGGTGACAACGAAGTAGACAAAGAAGAGGAAGACAAGCAGAAATAAGGAGAAGTAACACTACCTAGGGATCCTCTTGATGAAGATGAGACCTCCAAGAAAACAAAGGTTTCCCCCACGAAACCTACATCGTATAAGAAGTCCAAAGCTAGTAAACCATAGATGCAAAATATGCTCACAATGGATGACATAGATCTCATCATCACCACTGTCTCAGATACCTCAGAAGATATCTTACAGCACAGTGAAGCCAAACAAGAGACCATGTATGAAAGAATTTAAGAAGAGATGAAAGGGGTACAACAAGCCCTCTACTCTAACCACGTAGTGTCTATTGTGCCCCCGTCATCATAAGGAACAGAGTTGGGAGATGAGCCTACCCAGCTATGCCAAATAACAGATGTGACTGAAGCTCGCCTTCATCGTGTTCAGGAGGAAAAAGAGCAGGCCACAAAGGCATTAAAGAAGGAAAAAGAGGAAGCCATAGAGAAACATCGGGTTGCACAACAAGAAAAAGATGACATCCAAGACAAGTTTGCAGAGGATAGAGCGCAGATCCAAAAGGAGAAGGAACAACTGCTTGCAGAGAATATTGGAGTTAAATAAGCAGTCACTAGAGCAGTTCGCTCTGTGACTAGCTTAGAACAAATGGAATAAGACCCAGTGGAAAGTCAAGTAGGGAAGTTTGATGAGTCCATTAAGCAGCTCCAACATAGGGTAGCAAAACTGGAGTTACAAGAAGTGCCAAGCACTCTGCAGGAAGTGCGATACCAAAGAGAAGAAATTGGCTAGAGTGAAGTTCATAGAATCAAGGAATTGGCCTTAGAATGTAAACAAATTAGAATTCGAAGTGCATAGACTTATGAGTGCCTTGCAGAGGACCTTGAACTAAGGACACTGGAGTCACAATGTTAGGAGGCGAAGCCGCAAGAAACAACAGTGCAAGCGTAGTTGAAACCACTATCAGTGGTCGAGAGGATGAAACGATCCCAGGAACAACACATAGTTCATCAACAAGTCCATGCCATATAGAGTAAGGTCATGGAAGTGAATCATCGACTCCATCTAGTGCAGGATGTAGCTTGCATACTTTTTGAGGAGATTGAAGGAGGAGGTGCATAAATTAAACAAGTGGTCACCACAGTGGAATAACACTTGGAAGGACCTGTGACGGAGAAGGTTATTCAAGAGTTCTATGAGCAGGAGGAGTTGGAGAAGCAACAAGTCAAGGCATATTGATCCAAGCTCGAGGAATTTGAGGTAGAGTTACCCAGATCAGAGTGACTTGGGATGAGTCACAGGTGAGTGTTTGGGGCCTATTGGCCCTTGAACAAGTTTTGGATAACCTTGGTTGTGTTTAACCATTTTTGGGACTTCGACAGACTGGTTGAAGGTGGAGCGCAAGGCGAAGCGAAGATCGTGGGATCTCAACCCATTTTTAGGGAAATTTTGGGTTTAGGGTTTGTGTAACGGGTATGGGGATATAGACCCATGGGTTTACCCATGTTTAGGTCCTTTTTTAATGTATACATAGAAATCTAGGCGATGTAAGTAAGGGAGATGTGGTTCTAAGTGCTATATTGTTCTCAGTGCAAGTGATGCAAGTAGTTGGATCTGTGTGATTGAATTAGCTTTGTGCATACTGTGTGCATGAGAACTTGCAGAGATAAGTGCAAGTGATTGTAAAGAGGCTTTGTGCTATGACCTGACTTGGGGAAGGAGGATATGGTGAGGTGCACGTAGATCTCCTGTCATATACAGAGTGGGTCCTTGTGGCTTTGTTCTTGTAGAATATTGACAAAAGACAATAAATAAGAGAAGAGTTGGTGAATGTAGCCCCATACTAGGGTGAACCATGTATATCCTGTGTTGTGTTTGCTTTGTGAATTATAGTTCTTATGTTATTGATGTGATTTATGCTTAGTACAATGATATATGGTATATGCAACTGATATAATAGTATCTTAGTTCTTAGTAATGGGAATGAATGTTATATCTGATCTATTTATGTATGCTAAGTGCTTGGATGTATTAGATCTTGTGAATACTGTGTTGTTCTGTAATTAGGGTTTTCCCCTGCAAAGTGAATATTAATAAATGTTAACTACTAAGTGCTTTGTTAAGTGTTGTAATCGCAGGTCTATGTACTAGCTAGGTTGTAGACACTTGATTCTTACAACCACCCCTGCCTCTACCTTAGGTGAGACTTCATCTGCTTCACTGGTGTTTCCAAAAGGGATGATAGTTAGGGTTTTGTTGGTGTGTTGTTGAAGTGTTGAACCCTGGGTCTGCCCCTTCTGCCAACACCATCTATGAATAACCAAACAGACTATGTTTTCATGATCAATGTATTCATTGATATTTCTCAAATTTACATTCACCATTTAAGTGTATTCTTGGATTCTCAATTTATATTTTATTGGCATATGCATGTTTTACCACCATCACAATATATAAAGAATGTAATAAAAAGTGGTAAATACACAATTATATTCATCACATCATAAACACAACATGGAGAGTCATGAAAAGTTTGTATATATATAAACAATTTAAAAATGGGTACATCGATACACCAGGCCGTCCCTCACTATGGAAACACCATCGAGAAGTGTAAAAAGTATCATATACAAAATGTGGGCCTCAGAGCAGGAGGTCTTGTCTGTATATTGCAGGCAGGAGGAGAGAAAGAGGAAAGGAAAGCACTCTGATACTCACGACTTGCGTCAGAGTGGTATCAGAGTAGGAAGTAGAGCTCTCTTTGTTCAGGTAACAGGGAGAAGCAGATTTTACCATGCCGCCCAGAAGAGAAAGGCAGTCACCTGATCGTGAAGACAGGGATGCCCGGAGAAGGGGTAGGCCAGCAAGAAATGCTGAAATAGAGCGAGAGATGAGGGATCTCCGAGCCAGACTCGAAGAAATGGAGACCGTCCAGAGACGGGGTGTTGGTGCGGCAGAGTTCAGTGATCCCGAGATTGAGGAGGAAGCTGGACATGCTGAAGAAGAAGTCACAGCAGAGGATGCATCAACCGATAGGTTGATCAGAGCCATTTCGAGGATGAGATCGAAGATGAAGATGGACATTCCCGTCTATGAGGGAAGTCTAGATGCAGAAGAATTGCTGGATTAGATCCGAGCATTGGATACCTACTTCGATTACGAAGATATCGAAGAGGACAAGAAGATAAGGCATGCCATTACAAAGCTGAAGGGACATGCGGCCTTATGGTGGGACGAGATGCAGGCAGACAGGCATTCCAAAGGAAAGCAGAAGATCAAAAGTTGGGATCGGATGATCGCCAAGATGAAGG